>JAQQSW010010228.1:0-13044 GCA_028646575.1 Pseudocheirus occidentalis | reverse complement strand
AGGCATATCTTTTGGTCTCATAGTTACCAATCTCCTCTCTGCTACAAACTTCTGAGCTTTAGTTCTTTAGGACTATTTAATGGATTCATCTCCAGGCCAAGATTAAATCTAATCTTTTGTCTACCCGCACTGATACTGATCCAAACTCTATGGTCCCAGACAACTATTTGACTTAGGGATAGATAACTCTTCATAATTGCTGTTTAATACCTGATGATGTTTCTGTATTCTCAAGATTTACTTTGGAAATTCTACCAAAGAAAACTCAAAGGAGCTATATGGAGGAAGGACTATAAATTCCACCATTCCCAAGATTCTCCTAAGTAGGCATGCAAATGAAGTTGAGTAAAAACAATAACTAAGAGCCATTTTGACTCACCTTTCTCAGCCACAATATGACTTTAGCATGTATAAGTGCTATCTACAATAACAATAACAAAAACCTGGCTTTTTACATCACCAGATAGTCTCCCAGTATTCCTCCCCTCCCCATCCAAGAGAGCAATCTTGTATAAGAATGTTTTTAAGGGGGTAAAAAAGAAAGTAAAAGAAGAAGAAGGAAAAATGTCATGAAATCAATGAATATGATGAAAATGTTTCAGCAATACAGATATAAATATTGATATAATGTACCATGGGGGTGGATCTCCTACATCTTCAAAGAGTTTCTAGTTACCTTATCTTTTATTTGGGGTCATGTTTCTTCTTCATAACTTCCCAATATTCATTTCTTTTTGTCTCATGGTCATGGTTCTTTCTATTTACATTGTTAGAGTCACTGTATGTATTGTTTTATTAGCTCTGCTTACTTCACTGCATCAGATCACATAAATCATTCCATGCTTCTCTGTATTCATCATATGTGTTGTTTCTCAAAACACAATAATATTTCGTGATATTCGTACACCACAATTTGCTTAGCCATTTCCCAACCAGTGGGTGTCTACTTTGTTTGCAATTCTTTGCTAACACAAAAAGTGCTGCTATAAATACTTTGGTCTATTTGGGAACCTTCTACTTAGCAATGCCTCCTTATATTATAATTCGAATAGTGGAATTTCCTGACATTTTAGTTACTTTATTTGCATAATTCCAAATTGCTTTCTAAGATGGTTGTACTGATTTACAGCTCCACCAACAGTGCACTAGCATGTCTATTTTCTCACAACCCCTCTAACATTGATCATTCACGTTTTTTTCTCATCTTTACCAATTTGCAAGGTAAAAGATGAATCCTCAAGATTATTTTGATTGAATGTCTTAATATTAGTGATTTAGGGCATTCTTTAATATCATTGTGAAAAGTTTGCCATTTTTCTTTTCAGAACTATTTATTCATATCCTTTGATCATTTATCTAATGTGGAACAGTTTTTGAGTCTGTGTGTGTGTGTGTGAATGTGAGTGTATGTGTGCATGTGTGTGTGTTTTTTAGTTGTCTATATATTGTGGATGCCAAATTCTTATTTGGAAATTTTGATACAAATATTTTCCTCATTCAACTACATCTCTTCTTATACTAGATGTATTAACTTTGCTAATGCAAAAGCATTTTAGTTTTGTGTAATTAAAGTTAATCCTTGTTATCTTTCATAATTTTTTCTATTCCTTATTTAGTTAAGAATCTATCTCCTCCACAGAGCTATGTAGAGTATATGATCAGCTTCTCTTCTCATTTTAATGGTATTTTTTAATATTAAGGTTGCATATTCATTTTGAATTTATTTTGAAAAGTGACATCAAAGTGTTTTTCTGTGCCTAATTTCTGCCCAACTGCTTCCCAGTTTTGCCAATAGTTTTTAATAACTAAGAAGTTCTTTCCTAAGTAATTTATATTTTCCAATTGAGTCAATATTGGGTTACTGAGTTCTGTTGTTTCTGAATCTCCCTTGTCTTACCTGTTCTATTTATCTTCTCTATGTTTTAACCAAAACCAAAAGGTTATGATGACTGCTGCTTTGCAATATAGTTTGAAGTCTAGATGAACTATTCTCTCTTCATTCCTTCCTTTTCTTCCTCATTTCCCTTGATATTATAAGCCTTTTGTTTCTCTAAATGAAATTTTTATTATTTTACTGAGTTCTGCAAAGTATTCCTTTGATAATTTGATTAGAGTGATAGCAAAACTATGAATTAACGTTGGTAGTATTGTCATTTTTATTATATTGACCCAGCTCAGCCATGAACACTGAATATCCCTTCATCCATTGATTCTGTGCTTTCTTTATGAGACAATTTGTAATTGAATCTCTTTTGCATGCTTTGAAAACATTGGCTTTTCCCTAAGGTTCTGGCCAACTGCAAACCTTTCCCTCTCTCCCTCAAGAGTGATGTGTTCCTCACTTTTTGATAAAATCATTTATTATGCACTTAAACTTAAGGCTGCAAGGTGGTGCGATATATAGAATGTTAGAATTGGAATCAGAAAGATCTGAATATTATTCCTGTCCCAGAAACTTATTAACAATGTGACCTTGGGCAATTCACTTCTCAGTCTCAGTTTCCTCATGTGTAAAATGGGAATTATAATACCTTTAGGAATTACCTCAAAAGGTTATTGTGAAAGAGAAACTTTTTAAACTTTAAAATGCTGACTTGGGTATGTCCCATTATTATTTATTTATTGTGGTGGTTGCAGCTGTTATCTCTTCTCATATTTTTGGAGATTAGTAGCAGTGACTTCTTTTCTGTTCATTTATTTCTATACTTCTGTATGCAGTTTTCCTTTCCTTTTGTCTTTCTGCGTTTCCTTTTCTCCCTCATATGTGCTACAACTAATGACATTTTGAGCATTTTTGGACACTGATACAACAATTGATTCCAACTATCGGGTGGTGAAGCTACTTTCAGGTCTTTGCAATGACACATTATGCTGTACAAGTGAATTTTCGAACAGATCCCTTCTTTTTCCTTTATGATGACACTCTTGTCTAAGGCTGAAAATTTGATTTTGGGGTTTTTTATTTTTAAGTTTTATTGATACCATTTGATTTTATGTTTTCATCATTTCTTTTTTTAATAAACATTGTATTATCTGTTCTTCCCACCAACTCCTCCATTGGGAAAAAATGTTAAATCCTCACAACAACAAGGTACATTCCAGCAAAACAAAACCCCACATCATCCATGTCTCAAAATACACATATTCTTCTGGTATGTTGACATTCTTTTATCATATTCTCACCTCCAGGCTTATCTCCTTTTTTCTTTTTGGAGGGGGCAATTGGGGTTAAGTAACTTGCCCAAAGTTACTTTACATAACTAACTAACAAAGTTAGCTAGTTGTGTGTGTGTGTGTGTGTGTGTGTGTGTTAAGTGTCTGAGGCCAGATTTAAACTCAGGTTCTCCTGACTCCAGGGTCAGTGCTCTATTCACTGAGCTACCTAGCCACCCGTTAAGCTCATCTTTCTATGCACTGTCCATGTTGTCTCTTATTTGGGGAATATGTTGGAATAAATTTGGAAATGGATTTTTTTTAATGAGATTTAGTAGCAATATAGGTTTTGTTTGCTTCTTTTTAAAGAGTAAGTCCTGACTTGTCACTTCCTTCTGTCCCCACTTGGGTCAGTGCCAAGCAACTGGCTGCTTCCTTGACTTAATCCTTTGCAAAACCTTTTCTTCTGAGACATACATGCCTCTTCTGTCTACAGGAACTGCTGTTTCAAAGCAGAAACATAAAGTCATGGGTAGTGGAGGGAGATGTGAGGATATGGGGCAGAACTCACTTTTCTTGATTTGCTTCTCAAAATGTCTGTGTGGGCAGAAATAAAAAGGATCTAAATGCAAATAAATATGGTATGTAAAAAACTTAGCTCAATGTATCCCACACATCCCCAATATGCACTGCTGCTAGGGCACATGTAGAAAGTATGGCTTCCTAGTTTCCCTATTAATAGCTAACATTTATACAGCTCCTTAAGATTTGCAAAACACTCCACAAATATTAGCTCATTTGACCCTCACAACAATACTGCAAGAAAATTTCAACTGTTAGTCCCATTTTATAGATGAGAAAGTTGACTCTGAGTTCAGTGACTCATGCATGGTCATACAGCTAATATGTGCCTGAGATAGGCTTTGAACTCAAGTCTTCCTGACTCCCAAGTCCACAGTTCTACGGACTAGCCACAGAGCTACTCCAGGACACTAGAAAATGGCAGCAGCTTCTTTCCAGCTTCTTGGACCTAGGAATCCTTCACATCTTCTCTCTTTCTTATTCATCACAGATGAACTTCACCAAATTCTATTCCCTTTTTTTCCACAAAGTGTTATTTTCACATCATTCTATGTCCTCAATCACCACCTTAACACTATAGATTTAGAGCTGAAATGGACCTTAGGGGTCTTTAGTTCAACCACTTCACAGATGAGAAAACTGAGGCCTAGAAAGTCTAATCATTTTCCCAAGGTCATGAAGGGAACCGAGATTCCAACTCATGTCCCTTGACTCCAAATCCAGTATTCTAGGTCCTTATCACCTATGCCTTTATGACAGTAATGGCCTCTTACCCAATATATTCGCTTCTAGTTGCCCCTCACTATAATCCAATTTATCCTAGAACAATCTTTGCCAAATACCATATTCATTGCATCATTCCCTCCTTGAGAACCTACATTGACTCCCTTCATTGTCCATTATACCACGTCCATTTTCTTCCACCTTTCATCATTTGGCTCCCACCATCATCATCTTATCAATTTCATCTCTCACTCTATTCCAACTCTGAATCTCTACATGTAACTGACTCCCTCCCCTATCTTTGAACTTGACATTTCCCCTGTCTAAAATACCATTTTCCAAGGATTGTACAGTGAATGGAGCAATGAATGTGGACTCAGGATTTAATATTGGTTCTGTAATTTGTGAAATTGGACAACTTAACCACTCAGGGCCTAAATTTCCTCATCTGTAAAATGAGAGGATTGAACTAGATGGTCTCTATGGACTTATTTAGATCTAACTTTTATTATTCTGTCACCAAAATTATCAGCTCCTATGCTTATGGGCTCACAGGGTACAAGGGTGTGTTTTGTAAATATTTAACAAACAGCTCTGTAAAATATATACATACATGTATGTCTATATATTCATATATACACACATATATTTAATATATACATATATTAATACAGGACTCACTTTTGAGTTTATCCTGAATTATTAACATTTACTCAATCCTTCCCTTTTTCTCTTCTCTTCTCTTCTCTCTCTCTCTCTCTCTCTCTCTCTCTCTCTCCTCTCTCTGTCTCTCTGTCTCTCTTTGTCTCTCTCTCTGTCTCTGTCTCTCTCTGTCTGTCTCTCTTTGTCTCTCTCTCTGTCTCTCTGTCTCTGTCTCTCTCTGTCTCTGTCTCTGTCTCTGTTTCTCTCTGTCTCTCTCTGTCTCTCTCTGTCTCTCTGCCTCTGTCTCTCTCTCTGTCTCTCTGTCTCTGTCTCTCTCTATCTCTCTATCTCTGTCTCTCTGTCTGTGTGTGTGTGTGTCTCTCTCTCTGTCTCTCTCTCTCTCTTTCCCTCTCTCTCTCTCTTTCCCTGTCTCTCTCTCTTTCCCTCTCTCTCTCTCTTCTCCTCCCTCTCAACATAGTTAAGTTATGCATGATTTTCAATCACATGTGTATATGTATATGTGGAGAAGGATAAAGGGCAGACTCTGTCTCCACCGAATAAACTTTAAATTCCTCAAGGGCAAGGATTAGATTTTCTATTTATTTTGCATCCTCCAACATCATAGAACACTGATTAAATCCCATTACAGAGAATATTATTATTCAGAAATTATAACAAAGCTATTTCCATGTCCCAGCATGGTGGCCCAAAGTAACAGTGTTTTGTTAATCTACTTACAACAAATAAGTCTGTACAACAAATGTTTTCTCTGGCTCCTGTCCATGTAACAAGTATTTATTTTAATGAAACTATCTCATTGTGTGCTGAGAAGCTGAGATCTCAGCTTTCAGAGCCCTTTGTCCGCCATTAAGCATTTTCTCCTCTTGCCTCCCAATCTCAGATATTTCTATCCTCCAACTAGGAATGGGGGGTGAGGGGTGGAAATGGTCTAAGTTCCTTAATTTGCCTTTTCAAAGCAAACCACTCAAGAACTAGAAGCTCGAACAAAGAGAAAGACAAGGGTGATTGCATGTTGTGTCTCCTTTCCTCTTTCCTCTACTGGATTCAGGGTTCTTCTTGCCAATTAACATCCCAGAGAAGCAGAATTCGAGTTCTCCTTTTGTTTCCAAGTGGTTCAGAACCAGGATGTGGTTTCTAGCAGTGTTCTCATCATAGTAAATTTCCCTGTGACAATAAAAGAGCACGTCCCACCAAGTTTAACCTACTTAGCCAGAGGGTATGTCACACACAAGAGACACACCATCAGTTGGGTTGAATGACGGTGGCGAGTTCCATGAACACAAAGCCATGAACCAGAGAGACATGGAGGAAAGACGCCTATTTAGTTGGTCCAATGGGCCTGAAGCTGGGCTCTCTGCTATTTATCTCCAGTATGAGTACAATCTAACATGGTCCTGATTGAGTCATCTCTAAACACAGTTGCCCCAGGGGAGTTGCTTTCCATTAGGACCTGCGTTGTGGTTATCAGATCCAAAATTCTTTTACTCATTGTTTTAATATATTCCAAGAGCTAATGTTATTGAAAAATAGTTTGGGTTTCATCCAAGTAGAAACAGTCTCCACACAAAAGAATACAAATTCTGAGATCACACTTTAACTTCAAGGATCCAGAAATATAGAGTAGATGAAATCCTCCTCCTTGGCAGCTTGGGAGACAACTTGAGGTGACTCTTTTGTTTGGCAGCCTTGGGTACAAAATTATCAGAAAAGGAATTAATGGGAAGCATGCCAGTCTTTGGGTAATGCCAGCCTGCTTCATCAAACAAGGGAGTAGACAGAGATCAGTGTCTTATAACGAAAACAGAAATACCCCCTAGAAGTCATAAGGAAATAGTCACAAATGCGACTGTTGCTGGTTTTTTTTCTATTCTTGGGTGTGCCTGAAATTCAATTTTTGAAGCATGGGATTGTAGATTTAGACCTAGAAAATACCATAGAAGCCAAGTTAAAACCTACACACACACATTTCCCATTGTTCAGGTGAGGAAACTGAGACACCAAGAAATTAAATGACTTGCCCAGGGTCACACAACTACTAAGTAGTACAGGCAATATTTGAACTCAGGTCTTCCTCCCTTGAAACCCAAGGTCTTCTCCATTACTCTGTAGCACCTGTTCTGTTTGCAAGGCACTATGCCAACCCCTCTAATACTGAGACAAGAAAAGAAATTCTCCCTCCTCTCAATAAGTTTCCATTCTACTGCACACATATTTCCTCTATGATGTCAGCAGCTGATCCGTGTATCTCCATCAATAAGAAGAAAAAAATCCCTCCCATTTTTTAGGAATTTTTGAGTGATCCATAAAAATTAATCCTGAATTGAAATTTATCAAATAAGTATTTTTAGGTGAGTAGCTGATGATCTTTAGAGGCTGTTTTTGCAACAACAAAAAGAATCATTTCAATATGAAGTATTTAACAGAGTATTAAAAAGTCAGTTGGCAATGTTAGAACTGAGGGTGTGAATGTCAGAGAGCCTGGGTAATTGTTTCCTCTAGGGCTGAGTCTTCCTAGAATACTAACCATGAGCTGGTGAATTCTGGGTTATGGGATGCACGTCTTATGCAGGTGTTTCTTTGTGGACATTGGAAATGGTCAAGAAGTCAATGACATTGCTCTTCAGAAAATATCTTGAGCATCCAGCTATGCCCGTCTTCCTGGATTCTAGGCATGGATTCCTTCAAAATGTTCTTTTTAATGATATACATTGTTTAGTAGAAAATTTCTGCTTAAGGGAAATAATGGTGAGCAGGCTGAAATACTTGATGAAATCAACAGAGTTCCAGCCATCAGTCAGTTGGCATTTGTTAAGGTACAGAGTTGGACTGAGTAGTGAAAGAAGAGGCAGCTTGGCATAATAGAGACACAATCTGAATTGTGGAAATCCTGGATTCAAGTACTACCTCAGATGAATTGAATTTTGGAGCCTTGAGGCATAAGACTAAATTGCCAGCCATGCCCATCTGCATTGTTGTTGTTGTTCGGTCATTTCAGTCAAATCCAAATCTTTGTGACTCCATTTGGGGTTTTCTTGGTTTGCCATTTCCTTCTCCAGCTCATTTTACAGATGAGGAAACTGAGGAAAATCAAGTTAAGTCACTTGCCCAGGATCACACAGCTAATATGTGTCTGAGGTTGGATTTGAACTCAGGTCTTCCTGACTCCAGACCTGGCACTCTAGCCACTTTGCCACCTAGGAATTCTTTAGATCACTGAAATCACAGATCAAATCCCTAACTCTAACCCTGCTGCTATGTGCCAAGCACTATTACAGATTGTGGGGATTCAAAGACAAAACGGAACAGCCCCTGCCTTCAAGAAATTTATACTCTATCAGAGGAAACAACATGTATGCACAGAGATAAATAATGAATAAATCCATGATAATTTGGAGGAGGGAGAAAAGGTACCAGCATCTGGAAGAGGTCAGGCAGGCTTCCTATGAGGGGTGAGCCAGCTGGTGCCATGTCTGTTACCTATTGATTCAAGGAGTAAGCTTTCTCCTTTGTGTAACATAGCGCCTTGGTCAAGTTCTGAAGCCAAGCGGAGTGTGGCTAGAATGGGGGTCTTTTTAGGCTCAGTTCACCATTAAATTAGGCAACACTGGAATTTCATCCAGTTTTGTTTTTTTTATTAATTGATTCCATGTTCCAGGTAAATCAAATTGTTCATCTAGGCACACATTCAATGGATGAATCACACTGTGTTCCTAGATTTTGACATTGCAATGAATGATCACTGCACTAAAAATTCACGTTTAGAGAGGGCCTCAAGGCTCACAAAGTGGCCTCCTCACCACACACCCCACAGAGAAGGTACTGCAGGTGTTAGAGATTTCTGCAATGAAAAGAGAACTTATCTGGAGTCAAAAGAGCAGCGTTCAAAGTCTACCCCTGCCACTTATTCTTAGTGTGATCTCAGAGAAGTCACCACCACCCCCCAGACCTTGATTTCCTCCATATAAAAGGAAGGAGGCTAAATTATTGGGGAGAGGGCTTTTCCCTCTCTAGACTTACTTTGGGGGGCCTTCCCAGCTCTAGATCTACAATCCTATGCTTAACAGAACGAGGCTAAGAGACGTGTTTAAGGTCACCCAGCTAGCGAGACAAGGCCTGAAACTCAAGTCCCTCTTCAATCTATCGTGCTGTAAGAGCCAGTCTTGAAAGGAGTATATGTACGTTTTCTCTTCTAAAAACATTGTGAGGTTAGCTTAGAAGACTTACCTGCACCATTGAGACATATTACAGCTACTTCAAAGCCTTATTACTCTGAGCGGTACATTAAAGACCAATCTTTGAGCCTTCTGGAACTAAACTCCAAGAAAAATCCAACTTAATTCTAAATAATCATATTAGAATCAGGTTCAGATGTGCAAGCATCTCCCAAATACTTGATTTAGAATGACTTATGGAACCATAACTAGGGCAGGGTAATGGGGTCTTGTCCCAGGGTGGCAAAATTTAGAAGTTGCAATAGCTCTTTTATTCTTCCAGAAAGTAGAAATCACTGAGCTTAGTACCTACATCATCATCATCATCGTCACATCCAACTTTATATAACACGTAGGATTGCCACACACTATGCCAAGCACTTTACAGTCATTATCTCATTTGCTACTTACAACAATCCTGGGGCATAGGTGCTGGTACAATACCCATTTTATAGTCGAAGAAACTGAGGCAATTGGCTATTACAGGTTAAGTGACTTGCCCACAGTCACTTAGCTGAGAAGTGACTGAAGCTGAATTTGAACTCAGGTTTTTCTGACTTTGTGCTCTGTCCATTGTATCACCTAGCTGCCTGATTACCATGAATAATTCATTAAAATAGGAAGTTACCAGATAAGCTCTGTTACCCAGCGATGAGTGGAGTTTTCCCCTCCTGGGCTCTGTATCTGGCAGGCTGAGGTCTCTCCCCATCCCACTTTCAATTGAATTTGTCTTTAAAATTTGAGAGAAATTGTGGGCCTCTCAGGACAACAGAATTACCACTTACAACTCTGTTGACCCACACTTAGAGAGGCCACTGCTGCCCTGACTGCTGTTAATGGAACAGCATGCCCCTCTCATGCTCCTGGTCCTCTAAGGACCTGTGATCCAGAGCACTCCCACTCCTTTGCTCAGTCTTCCCTATCTCACCTTGACTTTCTGCCACTATGGCCTCCTCCCTATGACTCCCAGTTCCTTGCCCCCAGGAGGTTCAAGACCCAGGGGGTCCCAGGCCCCAGAGATCCTGAGAGAGCTACTCAGAGCTCAGACCTTCTGCTGATAGCATTTAAAGCTCATTGCGGTGGTCTGGCCTGAGAACCTCACCTCCTTATAGGAAACTATTTGGAAAGCCCATTCAGGGATCAAGACAATGGCCCTGAAAAGCAGCCTTCAGAACCTGATCCTAGAGTAAGTCTGTCCAATTGAGGAGTTTCAAATAAATGTTGAAAAACATTGGGGAAATGACGTAAAAATTCAGAAGGTTTTGTATGAGTTCACATCAACCAAGCTCCATGGAAATAGATAATCTCCTTTTCAACTAGGTAGAATGATAACTGTTCCTAAGTGCCCAAAAGGCACCTCCACACATTGCAAGCACTGTTTTATCATCACCTTTAGTACAACACCAGCCGGTGCAACTAAAATCTGCTCATCATATTTGTGTCTGCAGAATAACTAGCGTAAGTGTAAGAGAACAAAGGCAGAGCTGAGAAAAGAATGAATAACAGAAGGGAGTGACTAGAAAAATGTCCATTTTGCAGATCTCCAGCCTTCTGCAGAGGTGGCATGTTATGGTGGCTTGTTCCCCTCCCTGAGCTTAGACCAAAGGTGGACTGGGCAGAATTCCCCTTCTGCACTGTCATGGTAATTTCACTAATTATTTCCAAAGTCAGTTCCTTGAACCTTTGCCTATTTCCTTAGACAGACTGTCTCATTGTAAGGGCACCTACAGTACCTGCCAGTAAGAGTAATGGGAGTAATGGAAGCTGGGTGGTGCAGTGGTTAGAGGACCAGCCCTGGAGTCAGGAGGACATGAGTTCAAATACAGCCTCAGATACTTTCTAGCTGTGTGATGCTAGGCAAGTCACTTAACCCTAGTTGCCTCCAAAAAAAAAAAAAAAGAGTAATGGGAATTAATAGAACCAATGAAGAAAAAAGTCCTCAAAGCTTTAAAAAGCCTATCTTTCCTAAATTGTTTTGGTGACTTTAACCTGATCTGGATGCGTACGATGGGTCTCACAAATGTTGGTTTCACTTTGGGAGTCACAATTCCTGCTCATTATTAAATTAGGTCTTTTATCCCCTTGCAACAATGGAAGTCTGTCACACTGTTAAGAAGTATCTAGAATTCCGTTTCTGATAAATGAACAGCAATAATCACTAGTATTCCTATAGTGCTTCAAGGTTTTCAGGGCACTTCGCAATACCATCTCATTTGATCATCACAGCTCTGGGGGGTAGGTGCTGTTATTATCACCACTTGACAGATGAGGAAACTGAGTCAGGCAGAGACTAAGGGAGCCCAGGTACACATGCCAGTAAATGTCTGAGGCTGGATTTGAACTCAAGTCTTGTTGACTCCAATTCCAGAGGTCTATCAACTATGTCAGCTTAAGGACCTAAGAGCTCCTCCATTTTACAGATGATTCAAAGTGTTCAAATGATTTTTGTCTAAGGACACAGAGATAGTATAAATCAGAATATGAACTTGAACTCAGGTCTCCTAAACTTCTAATGGACTTCTGCCTAAAGCTTTAAAGCTTTTCCTATTAAGTGGGGGTGGGGTGGGGAGATTAGAGTTTAATCAAATAGCTAAAGGTCTAAGGAAAGTAATCTGGAGATTGATCTCAACAAAGGGTCTCAGAATTCTTTGTTATGGTGAAAAGCGGTATGGTGCAGTGGTCATTGCTAATGTTGTCCCCACGTGATGCACAAGGAGGTTGAGGTGGGCAGAGGCTAAGTCACTTACCCGCTAGGAGTTAGGAAGTCCTAAGTTCAAATCCAGCCTTGGATACTCACCAACGTTGTGGACCAGAACAAATCACTCCACTTTTGCCTGACTCGATTTCCTCAACTGTAAAATAGAGGACATACCTAATCAATCAATAGACATTTATTAAGCACCTACTATGGGCCAGACACTATGCTAGGTGCTAAGTATACAAAAAGAGGCAGACAGTCCCTGCCCTCAAGGAGCTTATACTCTAATGAGTTTTAGTGTGGGTAAAAAGAGGTCATATTTGTAAAGCCTTAGCACAGAGCCTTAGTATGTCCTTGAGAAATGCTTGTTCATTTACAGAAGTTCAGTGACTAGGATTGCACTTTTCAGTGATTCTTTCAATCTGGAGGGAATGAGGGAAGCACTTATTAAGCACTTACTGCATGCAGAACATTATGCTAACCAATGAGGATACAAATAAAATTACAAAACAGTTTCTGTTGTCATGGAGCTCACATTCCAACAGGAAAAGACTCTTCTTGTGTCACAGCCACACCCAGTGCCCACTTGACTTTGCACCACTAAGATGTGAGCCATGGCCTCCAAGGTTCATGATGGAGCCTTCCAGGGGGGCAAGAATTGGCTTAGGAAAAGCCCTTTGTCCATAACAAATATTGCAGACCAAGGTGCCTCTTTTCACTGAGAGAGGCAGTCTGGTGTGATGGGCAAGGAGGACTGAACCCCAAAAAAGAGGACCTGAGTTCAACTTCTGCCTCTGATACAAACTGGCTGTTTGACTTGGGACAAGTATCTTCAACTCCATTCCCCCGCCCCCACTCAGGGCACCTCAGGAGGAAACAAATTACTGAAAAAGCGCCCATCTGCATTGATAGAGGGAGGTACTCAATGCAAACTCAGTAAAGCAATGAAAGCATCAGTCTAGTAAGGGGAAAAGAGAGAAGGAAGAAAGAGAAAGAAGAGAGAAAGGAAAGAAT
>JAQQSW010010227.1:0-13044 GCA_028646575.1 Pseudocheirus occidentalis | reverse complement strand
AAAAAAAAGAGTCATCTAATGACTTTAAAATCCATATTTTTATAAGTCAGCAACATTTATCTTCAGAGACCCTATACTTAAAGTCAATATTACTTAACTACCAACCTGCCTACCAGCACAAAGTGTTAGGTTCTGATCCTATAACAGATTTTACAAAGAATTGTTTTATACTGCACTTCTCCCCCTGCATACCAAGAAGATAATCAGGATAATAATAATAATAAGCTAACACATAGCACTTTACACAAATTCTCATTGGATCTTATCATTACAACATTCTTGTGAGATAAGTACTATTATTATCTCTATTTTATATGTGAGGAAACTGAGACCAAGAGATTATGTAATTTGCTCAGTACTACACATGGAAGACAAATCCTATCTAAGGCAGGATTCAGCTTCTGGTCTCCATGACACCAAGTATAGCCCTCTATCCACTAAACCACCAATGGCATATACATTTTTAGCTAACTGAAAACAGTAGACCCTGAAATTTGAGTGGCTAGCAGCTAATGGCCTTGGGAAATTTGAAATAATGAATGTTACCATTAGTGATTATAAATTCAGACATGATTTGATCAAAATTGTCCTAAAACTAAATCATAATATGGTCTCACTCACAGTGAGATACGTTCTATTAGGATAATTGTGGTAAATCAGAACTTAATAAAAATACACTTGTTATTTGGCATTAAGATAATATGACGGGATCAAGAAAACCTGAGTTCAAATCAAGTAACTTTACCTCTGTTTACCACAGTTTATTAATTTGTAAAAGGGATAAAAACAACACATTCCTGGGGTTGTTGTAAAGATCGAACAACATAACAATTGTATAATGTGTAGTGCCTGGCACACAGTAAGCATTATATACATGTTAGGAAATGTGAGTACTCTATATGGTAATCAGTATAGAGTGCCAAAAGTGATAAAAGAAAAATGAATGATTCTCTATTTAAGGAAATTTGGAAATACATTCAACTAATTGATGTCATCTGACTGGTAATGAGTTTTGTTTCATATTTTAAAGAGATGATATTGTATAAGTTCTTGTGTTCCCAATTTTTTTAATAGTGTGAAATTTGAAAAACCATTATATAAAAAATGCTGTCAGAAAAGTAGCTTCTCTTTTAATCTAGATGCTATTAGATTACGAATTGAGCCGTTAAAAGAATGCAGTCAAAATGTTTTAAAACTGCTAATTATTTAATGGGGTATATTCTCTTCTAAAAAGGATAAATAATTATTTGGCAATCACTTATGAAAATTATGAAATTGTATCTGTTAAAAATAGTATGTATTAAATT
Source organism: Pseudocheirus occidentalis (assembly GCA_028646575.1). Classification (NCBI taxonomy): domain Eukaryota; kingdom Metazoa; phylum Chordata; class Mammalia; order Diprotodontia; family Pseudocheiridae; genus Pseudocheirus; species Pseudocheirus occidentalis. The sequence goes on along the minus strand of JAQQSW010010227.1, from coordinate 11,737 downwards.
TGCATCTTTCAGTCAATTTATTCCCAATAGACTTTAGATTCAAAGATTTTAATTTTGCCTTAGGGGTTAATATGTAATGTAAATTGGAGGCTAACAATGGCCAAAATTTTGGGGGGGAGTCTTGAGTCAACTATCATGTGTTCACTATATGTATGAAACTCCAGAATATTAATTCTTAATTTATAAAGGATAAATAAAATATCCTTATGTATGTTCATTGTTAACTATTATTAAAACACGAGAAAAATAATAGTTACCTAGCCCTTAGCTGTAATTAGTGAAATTTTACTGTTTGAGATAAAATCTCTTGGAACTGTAATTTAACATTGTTTTAAGTCTTGCTTTCAGGTATGATTGTCTGAATTGTCATGAAGTCAATAGTCTACCATTCAAAGGGAATTCCATGTGCTCCCCAAAGGGAGTGTAGTCCAAGAACTGCTATAGCTGTTGTCTCTCTGTTGAAAAAATTGAGGGAAATGACCTTGCATGGGCAAAGATAAAATCCTCTTGACTCAGTTTCCCATTGTGCTATTTTCTTTCTGATAAGGCCATTTTCTCACCTGGTTAATTCTGGACCTGAGTATGATACCCTTTGAATAATGTAAGACTTTGCTACATGATTGAATATTAAGTATGGCTTTTACCTGGAATCAAATAGGGCTAAAGGAATTTCCCTTGTTATGGTTTATGTCAGGTCAGTTTATGCACTTGAAGGGACAGTCTTGATATTGTCATAACCATGTCTCTCCTTTGTCCTTACATAGCAAGTTTCTATAAACAAGGCAGGGGAGCAATACAAATTTTTGTCATTATAATACTCAATCCACTAAGATATTAATACTAAAACATTTGAATTACTATAATGGTACTCAAGTATGAAAGCTCTTACTATTTTTAATCTGTATTTGTGGTCAACTCTATCCTATGTAGCTAAGTAAATGCATTCTTTAGTTTGCCATGTTCTTCATATATAAGATTAGGTCCTTAAAATATCTCATTCTTTCAAGATTATATGAACATTTTATATACATACATATATAATCCATATATGTATGTATATATCTGCATATATTCGCATGTACACACATGTCCTCAAAATGGGAGGATAAGACAGAAATGGAAAAAGTTTTTTAAAATGTAATGCAGTAGTAATTTCCAATAAAACAACAAGATTAGACTGTTAGCAATCTACAAACTAAGATATGCATATGATTGGTTTCCAGGTGTGTTTAATGGAATATATGGAGATGGAGTTTGTTTTAGTAATACGTTCTCAACATTTGGTTAAGCTTTTTACATATAAAATGACATTCATAATGGTAAATAATTTTAAATTGTGTCCTTTTTACTATTTTGAAGTTCTTGTCTGATAACATTAAGAGACCGAAGGGCTGATTTTATATGTCATGGCTTCATGGATTTTTAAAGATTCTTCCTTTAGCCTCTTGATGGCATTGTACATATCAGGCATAGGGTTTGAGTAAAGATAGAAAAAGCAAGTGGTCTCTGAAGTATCAGGTGAACTATGGATTCCCCATTAGTTCTTTATATAGCTCTATTGTTGATAGGGTTAGATCCATAAAATTTAGTTAGTTTTCACCACATGAACTAGTTACTGGAAAAGCAATTTTAGAAGGTTGTACTGAATTGTATTGAGTCTTCTTAGTGGCAGATGTTAGCAGAATTACCTGTGTATTTCTGCAAGTGACTTAGAACCAGAGAGGTAGATGTAGCAGGAGAAGTTCCCTTCAGAGCTGCCCTGAGAACAGACTCATTCTAGAATGTTCAAGGGAAGATGTTTCCAGGGACTAGCCTACTACATGGGACACCCAGAACTTAGGATGAAGTGTGCTGATGAAACACACATTGAGAAGAGGATAACAGATTACAAGAAGACTTGATATTATTTAATATTGATGATCATTATTGTATTCCTCTGATTTTTTTGTTTCATGGCATTTCTTTTTACTGAGTTTCTCAGTGACCTTCTAGTTTATAGCCACTAGCATGCACAGTAGAGATTAGAATGTTGTCCAGTTATTTCAGTCATGTTTGGCACTTCGAGATTTTCTTGGTAAAGATACTGCAGTGGTTTGCTATTTCCTTTTCCAGTTCAGTTTATAGATAAGGAAACTGAGGCAAACAGGGTTAAGCGACTTGTGCAAGGTCACACGGTAAATATCTGAAGTCAGTTTTTAATTAAGAAAGATGTGTCTTCCTGACTCTAGACCTATGTATGTTCGTTGTTTAACTATTATTAAAACATGAGAAAAATAATAGTTACCTAGCCCTTAGCTGTAATTAGTGAAATTTTTCTGTTTGAGGTAAAATCTCTTGGGAATGTAATTTAACCTAGCTACCCTATAATAACAAATCTTAGCTATTAATAATATACAAAGAAATTAAGTAAACTGCCCATATCCTTTGGCGCAGTGACCATACTACTGAGCTTATACCCCAAAATATACTGGGGACAGGTTCAATATATATTAAAATATCCCAAGAAGCATTTTTTTTAGCTAAAGAGGTAAAAATAAGGTGAGTAGCTATCAATTAGGGAATGACTTTTAAAAAAACTGCCCATCTGGGGTTATAATAAATATGAATATAGTGGAATATTATTATTTAGTTTAAGAAAATAATGACTGAGAAATATAGGAAAATATGGGAAGGTTTATATGAACTGATGAGGAACAAGAACAGAAGCAAGATAATGTATGCAGTGGTTACGTAATTACAGATGAAAAGAAGCACATTTAACTTTGAGCTATTGATAGACCAATGAAGGTATTAGAGAACTTGAAAATGGACCATACCTCTCCTCATTATGGAAGAGAGACTTAGGGCTTCTACTAGCAAGGGATACTGCCTATCTGGTCTGATACAGTTCCCGAATCAGATGGTTTTAATTGTTTCTCTTGGCTAAAAGGAAGGGTGGGGTTATAACAAATGTGATATAAAAACAAAAGGAATCCCACAAATATTAAATCACCATACTGAAGGAGAAAATAAAGATCAAGGAGATAAATGGTTAGGAGAAAGCCAGGAAGTGATTCTATTACATAGGTCAATCAGTCATTAAGGACATCAGTCTCAGATTGTTTTTTTTACAGGAAATAGAGTTGAAAGTCCTAAGAACAAAGCACAAAACATCAGTAGATCTCAAAATTATCCACTGCATATGAGGTAGCCTAGCTAGCTGTTAATACTGAACATGCAATAAAGCACTATTGTTACAAAACTACCTTTGAGAAAAGGTCAAACAATGCAATACTGGCCAGTTACAGCAGCAGTGAGTAAAGATTTCCTAGAAGTGAGGGAAGGAGAGCTCACAGGAGCACATATAACCCCTCCTTCTTTCACAGCCACCGTCCACATTAACCCACCTAACTGGATTTTCATCTCAGACCTTTTCAAATTTGTCTTAAGAGGCTCCTACTCTAAGCCCAGAACAAACTCCTGACTGCATTGAAGGGGGTGTTAATGATTAAGGCTCTTGAAGGAAAGGAATTCTTAGGTGACTGCTTCCCTGACTTTCCCTAAGGGTCAGGGATCTGCTCAAAGGGTTGAAATATATGGGTCCCAGAATTCTTTAGAAAATAATTAGAGCCTCAAATGACTCAGAAAACAAAATAGATAGTAATGGGAGGGCACAAGACACAACTGCAATGGTTTCCCAGTCTAGGTAATTGGAACTGTAAGAATGTCCTCAAGCTTTTTATTCCCGTTCTCCAAATCTGAGGCTCCAGTTACTTACTTGCTTGTGCTGATTTTCAAATGCTAAGTACATACTGTGAAGATGAGAAAAACTTCCAGATCAGTGGGAATTTACTTGCTTGAGTCCATACTTTTAGGGACAGAACTGGAACTAGAATTGATTCTTCCCAATTTCTAATACTCAATCTTTTGCTGTAAGATTATTTTAGGAAAAGTGCAGTTCTATTAATTAGTGAGAGTTAATTAAAAGTTCACCTAGATAACATTGTACACAGTAACAGTATTACAGTATTTATTGTCACTAATTAACCATCCTCAGCAACACAATGATCCAAGACACTTTCCAAGGACTCATGATGAAAAATGCCATACACCTCCAGAGAAAGAATTGATGGAGTCTCAACATAGATCAAAGCATACCATTTTCACTGGTTTTTGGTTTTTTTCCCCCCTTTGGGTCTGTCTCTTCTTTCACAGCATGACTAATATGGTAATATGTTTTGCATATTGAATGTGTATAGCCTGTATCAAATTGCTTACTGTCTCAGGGAGGGGAAGGTGACAGAGAAAGGGAGAAAATTTGAAATTCAAAATTTTAAATAAAGAATGTTAAAAATTGTCTTTACATATAATTGGGGAAAAGTAACATATGATTTTTTAAAAGTTCTCCTGGTAATAATTACTGAACGTGTATATCCATTCATTCAAAAACTGTTTATTATGTATTAGGAAATGGGGTTATAGAGACAAAACCAAAACTTTCCTGGCCCTAAATGAGCTTATTGTTGGGGGAAACAACATGTGAGATAAGTAAATGCAAAATACAATCAATATACAACATTTGAGCATTTAACTTTAAGTGCTTAACATTTTTTATTAGCAACATCATCATTTTGGGAGGTCTTTTTGGAGGGGGGAAGGTGGGGCATTTAGGGTTAAGTGACTTGCCTAAGGTCACACAGCTAGTAAATGTTAAGTGTCTGAGGTCAGATTTGAACTCAGGTCTTCCAGACTCTGGGGCCTGTGCTCTATTCACTGCACCACCTAGCTGCCCCTCACCTCATCATTTTCACTTTCATGTTGTCAGCTATGCACATTAGTAGCCATTTTCAGCAAATAAAAAAAAATGAGAGGCTTGATCTGCCCAAGTTTGTAGAATATCCTACTAGGTGCTTCACTGGTCTTATTCATCCTTCCATTGTAAAGACCTCTCCCTGAATTGGTTGCATATTTTAATTGTTTGCCTTAAAATCTCACATTTTGTGTTGCAGTTATGCCCCCAAAGCACACTTCAAGTCCTTTGGGCTCTAAGCCCAAGGGGGCAAAGTTGGTGATTCAGCTTAGTGAGAAAATAAAGGCATTAGATTAATTTCCTCCTGGAATGTCTGCAGCCTCTATTCAGCTAGGAGTTTGGTGTTAACATATACACTATTTGTTACATTCACAAAAAGGAGGAAAGTATGAAATTTTAGATTACATGTGTTATGAAAAGTGAATATTGTGTGAAATAATTTTTTTAATTGAGATAACACAAAAGGTCACAGAATTCTAGGGAATTATTAGTGAGAAAAAATGTGGGCTTTTTTTTTGCTTTTTTTTTTTGAAGAGGAAGGTAGAGCAATTGGGGTTAAGTGAAATGCCCAAGTTCACACAGGTAGTTAAATATCTGAGGTCATATTTGAACTCAGGTCCTCCTGACTCCAGGGCCAGTGCTCTATTCACTGAGCTACCTAGCCACCCTAAGAAAAAAATGTTTTGCATGTATTTGTGTACTGCATTTTATGGTTATTTCATAGTTACTGTGTTAGGAAAAGTACATAATATTTTGTAATAAAGAACTGTATGAAGAAAGGTATATTTTCGGCAGTCTCTAGTGAAAGATTACAGTTTTTGGTGGTTGCAGAAACCTAACCTCTATTTCCCATAGGTTCAATGCGTCGACTTCTGCACTTTTTACTTCGTTATCATTTTCTAGGAATGTTACTCTGTGAAAACTGAGGATTGATTCTATATGCAAATTTAATAACAGTCATATTTACGCCCTCTGTAAGTGAAAATCATTAGTAAAACTTTCCCTTTGAGGAATGGCAATAGCATCAGCATCATCAATGGCATAAAAAGGATGACACAGTAATAACTTTTCACAGAACTCTGGTTTTGTCTGCAATGTACACATTGAAACCAGCAATCTATTTGCCTGGATTAAGTTTTTAAAGAAGGAGACGTGTGGATGTTTTAATTTTTTGCCACTTGACTGTAGAAGCATCCTAGATAAACATTTACTTAGTCAATATTGGGTTCTGTGAAAGGCAGAAACTGAGATTAGATGGAAAAGCAGATGTGATTCAATCTGATCCAGAAAAGGACAACCTAAATTGTCTAAAAAGAGTTAGTATCATATAGTGGATGGCTTTCTGGAAAACTCAGATAATCTGGGTTATATAATATTGGTTACCTTATTAGGGAAGCAGTTGGGTGCAGAACAAGGGATCTGGAACTGAGAATCAGAAGAACTAAGTTCTAGACCCACCTCTGTCACTCACTTGCTATGTGAATCTGAGCAAGGGTTCTTCACCACATCTGTCCTTTGAGGTGTTCAGACTGTGGTCACTTCTTATTTGACTTTCTATGATTCAAAACATTCATTGGTTGTGGTATAATGGAAAGGGAGCTGGTCTTGAAGCAGCAAAGACCTGGGTTCAAGTCCTGCCTCAAATACTTAATTTTTCACTGCTTTCAACAACTCTCTAAAATTAAATTGTAGTGAAGAGACTTGCATCAGTAAAGAGAAACTCCTCAGGTGGGAATTCCCTATGTCCGTTCCTATCTGTTTGACCTTGGTGAATGACCTAAATTCTTTGCATATCAGTTTCTTCACATGTAAACTGGAAATAAAAGTGTCTTCATGAAGACACTGTCAGGATCAAATGAAATAATATGCTTTATAAAACGATGTAATACATGGGATTGGTCAACACTGTAGAATGGGGAAGTCTAAGGAAAATTAAGAATGAAAGGATTTGGGGTTATTAGACTAGTAGGTGATGGATCTTTGTCCATTTGTTTGAGTGAAACAAGAGGAAATGAACTTGAAAAGAAAAGAAAAGAGAACATGAAGAAGGTCTACAATGCATTGAAGGGAATTCCAGATGCTTAGGTTGTAGAACTGGAGCTTCAGTACCATTGTGTATTTAGAATGTGAGGACAGGGACCCTGTTTTTATGTTTCTTTGTATCTCCATTATTTAGCATAATTTTTGGCATATAGCAAGTGCTTAATAAATGCTTGTTGACTGACTGACATTGGCAGACTTTCCCTGAGTTATATGCATGGCTAGATGCCCCAGAGAATCTATCCTTAAGAGAAGTTAGATTTGTGTTGTAAATTATAGTTTGCATGCTAATTTCATACACATCATCTCATTTGATCCTCACAGTAGCCCTGACAAGTGGGTAAGGGGGTATTGTTATCTCCATTTGCTATATAAATACACTCAGACTCAGAGAAATGAAGTATGATCTATGTTCTTTCTAAAACACTTAGAGCTTCTTACTTCAAGAACAAAACTTCTTATTTATTTATTTATTTTTTGGGGAGGGTAATTGTGGTTAAGTGACTTGCCCGAGGTCACATGGCTAGTTTTTTTTGGGGGGGAGTGTAGAGTGTCTGAGGCCGGATTTGAACTCAGGTTCTTCTGACTCCAAGGACGGTGCTCTATTGACTGCGCCACCTAGCTGCCCCCAAAACTGTTACTTCTGAGCCACTGTAAGCAAGACATATATTTTTTATTGGGTTGGAAATGGATTGACATTGAACTATTCCTTCTCTTTTGCTGGGTCCTCCTTGTGCCTAATAGCATGCATTTATGTGATGATGGACTTGGATATGTGCCAATAAACATATAACTTTTCAAAATATTTTTTTGCATCCACAATCATTATTGATCCCTCCTTCCCATGAGACCTGGGAGAGAAGCTGAAATGGTTTTATCACCCTCAGTTTTCAGATCAACAGTGAATGATCTGCTCTAGGTTATGCAGTGAAGGGCCAGTGTTGGGACTAGGATTCACGTTGTTCTGATGTTTGATTTTCAGCTTCTCTTCTCTGTGTTAGGTTAGAAGAGGCTCCAGGGAAAAAAAGGTTCCAGTTAATTAGTGCCACTTAATTAAAAACTTGACACAATCCCTGGAGGAGGGGGTGGGACTCACTATCATTTAAGCTGCCAGCACAAGCAGCTGGGAGGCTGTGGCTCCAAGTCTTGAGATGATCTGAGAGTTAAAGACAACCCAGTGACTCTCAGGATCATTCAGAACTGCCCGATCAAGCTGGGTTTGTATGGGAATATGTCCCATTGTCTTATCCACCTAACCCTAATTTTTGTATTCTTTCCCAGACTGTTGGTCATGTGTCTACAGGATACTAGGCTCATTGTGGGCTTCCAAGCTCCTTGGAACATCTCAAATTCTTTTAGTGCCCAGAGGCTGGGTGCTGCCATTCAGATTGCCATGGAGAAGGTCAATTCTGACCCGGTTTACTTGGGTAACTATACCATGGAGTTCACTTATGCCAACTCAGCCTGCAGTGCCAAAGAATCCCTTGATGCTTTTATCAAGCAAGTCCAGAAAGAAAGGATTTCTGCCCTCTTTGGACCAGTCTGCCCAGGAGCAGCAGAGGTAGAGTATGCAATGTTCATGAAATTTTTACTGTGATGTGTTTTTCTGGAAAAGGGAATATCTCAATGGTGATATTAACCAAGTTCAAAACTTCTGATGACCATTTCTAGAATTCCCCAATAAAATACCTGGGTGGGTATTTTCATGAGTTTCGAATCAACAATTACAAATAATGTTATCCTAAGTATTTTTTTTTTGCTTTTTGGAGAGGGGGGGAAAGCAGGGCAATTGGGAGTATGTGACTTGGCCAAGGTCACACAGCTAGTAAATGTTAAGTGTCTGAGTCTAGATTTCAACTCAGGTCCTCCTGACTCCAGGGCTGGTGCTCTCTTCACTGTGCCACCTAGCTGCCCCAAGAATTTCCTTTATTATGAGCCCTAAGTATTTTTTTGGACTTGATCTCTGCAGGAATTTATTTTGCTTGACTAGAATTTGTATCAAGTTTTATAGTACTCTTTAAAGTTGGTAAAGTGCTTTATAAATATTATCTCCTTTGATTCTCACAACAACCCTACAAGGTAGGTAGTATTATTAATCTCCCTTTTACATATGAAGAAATTGAGAGACTTGTCTAGGGTCGAACAGCTAGTGTCCGAGGTCAGATTGTAATTCAGGTCTTCCTAACTCTAGGTCCAGCGCTCTATCTATTGCACCACCTAGCTGCCCCTGACTAGGGATAGGAGAGGAGGTGGGAGAAAAAAAGAAGTTTGTTCATTGAAAAAAATAATCAAATCAGGTCCGGATAAATAGTACCAATTGTTTGTTCTTCTACTTTCAAGAGTAAAGGTTTATCATGAAGAAAAACTGAGAAATATTTTTTTAAGAACATGGTAAAAAACATAGAAGCTTAGAGCTAGAATGAATCTTAAAGGTCATTTCACAGATGGGAAATCTGAGGCCGAGGGCAGGGAGGTGGTTTAACTGAGATTGCACACATCACAGGCTATAGAGCTGGCATCCAAAGCCAGGATCTCTGATTTCAAATCCAGCATCATCAGCATTCCACATTCTCTGTCCAATCACTGGCTGGTTATCCTTTTATCTTTTCTAAGTTTCATTTTCCTCATCTGGAAAGTTCAGATAATGATTATAATACTATCCTAACTTCTTCAAGGAACTGTTGTGAAGCTCAAAGGATATCTACAGACACACATGTTCTCTGCTGAGTTTGTATATATACAGGAAATACAGATAGATCATATAAAATCTCTGCTGTCTATATGAGTATATATATATATATACTTATATATTATATATCCAAATTGTATATATATATATATATACATATGGCATGTACATGTGATCCAGATATGTCTGAGAACTGAATACCTGTTTACATCTGTGATGAGTGGGTATCCATTAAACCTCAATTCAGCCTTCAAACTTAGCTCAGGCACCCCTAGATAGCAGTGCTCAAAACAATGGCATATTTGTCAATGGGAAAGCCACTTGATTTTCTTTTTGTGTATCAAAGGTGGGTAAATAGTTGAGAAATAGTACTATCCCTTCCTTTTCCCATTTGATTTCTATATAATGGGAATTAGTAAATTATTCACAAAGATTTCAGAGGTTACTACTACAAGTATAAATAAGGTAAACATTTACTGTTATGCAAATAAATCTTTGGATTGAATCCCAAGACTGCAAACCATGTTTTTACTATAGGAATGCTTATTTTCTTTTACCTTACCTCTCATGACCTCACTTTACTTATCCATAAAAATAAAGGTATTGAATATTTAATGATATAGGGCCTGTGACTTTTATTCAAGTAGGGATATGGTTTGATCTCACCAAATAATTGGTTTATCAAGGTGCTTTAGAATGAGACTTTTATTGAATTATGAATACCTTCATAAAGAAGAGTCCTTTTGACTTCTCAGGTAACTGGCTTGTTGGCTTCACAGTGGAACATTCCCATGTTTGGATTTGTCAGGCAAACAACAAGACTAGAGAACAGATTCCTGTATGATACCTACATGAATCTTGTGTCACCTGTTCAGAAAATGGGGGAAGTACTCCAGTCAATTCTACAGTATTTTGGCTGGAAACACATTGGATTGTTTGGAGGAACCTCAAGGGATTCATCCTGGCATGAAATTGATGAGCTGTGGACAACTGTGAAAAACCAACTCAAATCCCATTTTGTCATTACTATGCAAGTCAGATGTGCCAGCCACAACCAAACTCTCCTGCAAGAGAATCTCCAGCATGGTACATCTTCTGCTAGAAGTAAGAAGAGCCTGGGACTGGGTGGTTTAGGAGAGGGTGGTTTAGGCTTCTATTTTTAATATTTGACCAAAAGTGTTCCATATTTAGCAAACAAAGAGTTTTTCATTTTCAGAAATGTCAAAAATACTGAAACATGCTTAAAATGATGATTAATGCTATAACTAAATGTGTCATCTATATGTTCTCTCTACATGCATGTAAACAATACATAGTCAGTCCTTTATGACATTTGCTTTTTCTGAAGTCAAATTCCAATAGTTTTCATTGCAATGACTTCCAAACTATGGTCTCTGAAGGTTTTCCAGGTAATATATGGACTTGCTCAGTTTAATATCAGAATTTAAATTATATATGTTTGTATTTTTCTGACATTTCTCACATGAATGAATAATTTACTTCTATTTAAATATGTAAAAGACACCATTTACCTCATTTTTATAGAGCGTTCATCTTTTGTCACATAAAAAACAATGTTGCATTTTTCTTCCTGTTTTGTTTTTGTTTTTACTGATGAGCTCTATAGGATATGTCCAATGGGAAGAAATCACATGCACACCTTACTGAATCTTTCCCTTCCTTCACCTTATATGATACTTACATGATTCTTGCATCTGAAAGGATTCTTGCATCATTGAAAGGAATCTGCAAGTCACTGTCTTACTTAGGGCGACTTAGTGGGCAATGGTGATGCTTCCTAAGCATCTGGATTGCTCGGTAACTGACAACTAATCACATAACCTCTCTAAATCCCAGTATAGCAATACTGACATTTCACAGGGTCATTGTCCTGAAAAGAAAATTCAAGAAATTTCAGTCATTTTAAAGTCACAAAATGTTATCTTGTTGCTGAATAATGGCTATTGTATCAGCCCTCCTATCCCATTTCTGTACTTGGTACCTTGTTTGATCTGTCAGTATTTCTAAAATTTATTGTACTACTCTTAGCTTAGGTCCCTACAAAGGCAAACACATTCAAAGCTTGTAAAGGATTCTTCTTATGTCCTCTTTGCCTTTGATTCTAAGATGCTTGCTTCTGAGGTGGGAGAGTGAGATTTTCAGGGAAAGCCTCTTTATGCAGAATACAGAGAAGAGAAAAACAATTATGATAAAATGTT
>JAQQSW010010225.1:0-13045 GCA_028646575.1 Pseudocheirus occidentalis | reverse complement strand
ACATAAACTCTAAACTGGGTATCATGCCACACAGGAGAGTAGGGCACATGGGGATGAGAGGCGGGATGACGGAGGGGAGGGCAGGGTCTGGGGGAGGGTTGCTGGAAACACACACTTCAGTAAATGGACAGGGACAGGGTAGAGAACAGAACAAGGCGGGGGATAGGAAGGAGCTACATATGATCAGACTGTCACAATATGTCCACTGTGAAGATGTCCTGTGTAATTACACATGCACAACCTGTATTGAATTGCTTGTCCTTCCAGTGGGCGTGGTGACAAAGGAGGAACCGAAAGAATCTAGAATTTAAAGCTCTGCTATACATGCAACTAGGAATTAAGATATACAGGGACTGCGGTAGGGAGACCCTCCCTGCCCTACCAGAAAGTCAGAGGGGTGTTGGAGGAGGGCATAAAAGAGAGCAGATCGGGGCAGGGGCTTTAATGTGTGATTGCTATTTTGGGGTTGGAGGTAGTGGAAAGATGGTAAGAAAAGTTGTAACTCAAAAATCTCATGGAAATGAATGATGAAAACAAGAAAACAAATAAAAATTTATATTAAAAAAAGAAATGATGAAAAGGAATAGAGTCAGAGAAAACTTATATGAACTGATGCTGAGGTCAGCTGAATCAGAACTAATTACAATGATCACAGCATTATAAAGGAATACAACTAGAACTCATCAATGATCACAACTCCAGAAAAGTAATGATGAAATATGTTTCCATCTCTTCATGGAGAGATAAGACACTTCGGGTATAACATGAGACATACATTTTCAAACACAACCAGTGCAAAACAAATTTGTTTTCTTTATTACATGGACCATAGGATCATATATTTAGAACTTGAAAGGTCCTTGTGACCCATTGACTCCAACTCCCTTGTTCTATAGATGAGAAATCTGAGACACAGAAAGATTAATTTACTTGTCCAGAATTACACAGTAAGTGGATAAGATATAATTTGAAGCCAAGCTATGCTGACTTCAAGTCCAATGTCCTTTACACTACATCACAATGTGGAGGGCTTTTATTTGGGGAGCAAAATTAAAGGAGTTCAGGAGAATTAGTCATAGTTGTACAAAGAAAAAAGAAGAACATCAATGAAAATTTTTTTTAGATAATACAAAAGAAATGAAAAGGAAATTTAAAGAGGATATGGACAGGGTGTTATTGGTACTACTATGTTAAATGTATACATATTTTGTAAATGTGTGTGTGTATACAAGGTAAATGTAGTAGATGTATAGTTTCATATATGATCCATATTTATAACCTTCCTTATGGGCAGTTAGAAACTTCTACAATCTAAAAGTTAGAATGGAGGAAAAGGTGCAGTATCGGCTAGTACTGGGGTCATGGAATGAAAAACTATTTGTTTTAATTTATTTTCTTTTCCTTTCCCAACCCTACTTCATCCCACCCCACCCCACACTAAGCTAATCTTTCTTCTGTGAGCCTTTAAAATAAATCAGGAATAAAGTCAAATGGAAGTTCTCCCTTCAAACACCAAAATTGTATTTTTATTTTAATCTTTTTTTGGTAGAAGTCTTTCCAAAATGTGTTATATACTTCCCTGCCTTCTTAAACAGGGAACAAACTAGAATTTAACCTTTTCTTGAAGCCTTATGGTCATCATGGTGTCATGATGGTCATGAAGGCTATGGTCATCATGAATGTCAATTTAAAAAAACCATAATAATACTATTTTGGTGAAAATCTATATGGTAATGCCCTTTGGGATGTTTGCCCCCACACTAGCTCTAGGCTGTGATGCTTTTTGAGTTCCTGTATCTGTGTTTTATGGTCCTTTTTCTGTCTCATCCCTCTATCAGCTGTCACTTCTTACTTCTATCTTTGTGCCTGCCTCTGGCTGTCTTCCTTACCAATTCTAAATTACTGCATCTAATCAGAACAGTTAGGAGTTTTCCTGAGAACAGCAGTCTGAAAACACAGGAAACATTGATGGCTGAACTATCAGTGGAATCTTTGTTGACTTTGTGGCCCAAGCTATAGGTATAGTTAATATGTGGCAATTAATAGTGTGAAAATTACTAAACTGCATCTAATCTAAGGAAAACTTGTTATCACTTCATCTAAAAGAAAAATAAATGGGTAGTGAATTTTGATTATTTTTTCTCATAAACAAATTGCTTGATCTTTAATGTATGAACTTTATATACTCATTTTGGCTGTCCAGAGGCCTTGTTGACTTCCTTCCACACTCTCGGCTATGTTCTAGATAAGTTAAGTCATCAGAAGTAATGATTAATAATAACATCATTATCCAGTCGTACAAGTTAGGGTTCATTAAAAATAAACAGGCTCTTGGATTACTAACATCAGTAAGGAAATAGTATTGTATGATTTGATCTTATTGACTATCCATTATTTTAAAAATATGCATGTTGATTTCCCATCTGAAGAATTTTTGTTTCTCTTGTACAAATTGTCATATTTATGCCATCTCAAAGGGAAAATTAAAAATGTATATAGGCCTTGGAAAGCCAGTTTGACATATTAGTTTTGTGATCATGAGGCAATTCACTTAACCTCTCAGCTTCTTTGATATGCAACTTCTTTATTATGTGTTAAAATAGAAATAATAATACCTGCTCTACCTACTTCATATGATTATTGTAAGGATCAAATGAGGTGTTATATAAGAATGGGCTTTGAAAACTTGAAAAATATTAATAAAATGTGATTATGAAATTATTTGCAAACCATAAAGCCATTATATAAAAATTAGCTTTTATTACCATAAATCTTTTTGTCTCATTCATTCATTTCATTGGTAGGCTTGTTTACTAATTTTCAGATCGATCATCATTATCAAAAACATTGTTATTCTCTTGTTTTTCATTTCCTTCCAAATCTGGTGGCAGTCTTCATTTTTTTTAATGATTTTTTTTTGTAGATGTTGCAGAGCAATATTTTGAAGAAAGTATGACTATCCTTAAGAAAGTCAGAGGAATAGCCAATGACAGATTTTTTGCAATTCAAGACGAATTTTGCCGTTTTCTTCGGACTACTGGTAAGCTAAAGGTAAGACATTTTGGAATATGATTGATTCCATTCAAAGGCTTTAAGTGCTGATGTTTACAATGGGAAATCAACTTGATCTTCAAAAGACTATTTCAAAATGTTTAGAAGTATCGATAAGAACAGCATTCTGAAAACATTGATGGGTAAACTAAAAATGGAATCTCTCTTGATTCTTGATATGGCTTAAGCTGTAGCTGTAGTTGGTATATAGTCATGAGTAGTGTGAAAAGAAAACCCTTTTTGTTCAGGACCATAGAGGGAAGTGCGTACATCTGAAACCACAAGAGTAGAAGTACTTGATTCACCGACTCTTACCAATCAGCTACATGATTTGCTTTGTCACTTGTGAGAATGGATCAAAATTCACAATTCATCTTTATTACTTATGAATATGTATAGGGAACTATCTGACCATCATCCCTAAAGTTTAATAACTTCCAGAAATCCATGCTGTGCCAAATTTTTATACTGAAATCAAAATGAGACTAGATTTTCTGTGACAAATATTTATTACCAAGCTGGCATACTTTGCCACTTTGTCTACTTTTTGAGTCACTAAGCCCTGCAATAAGTCTCTGTGTAAGGAGTTCGTTTCCATACAGTATTGTCCATACAGTATTCTATTACTTGAAGAACAAGTAAAGTATAGCTAGTAAAGTAAAACTTCTGCCCCTAGATTCATTCCAGAACAAAATATAAATGAATTTTAGATGGCCTCCTTTTTTGGATTATCTATTCCTCTGGTCTTTATCATACAGTACTGCCGATCTTGGCACTCTGAAATCTATTCCAGAATACACAGATGTCATTTTGATCAGCCTCTAGAATAGACTCTCTGATTGCCAATGGCTATTCTGTGGTATGCTAGCAAGCTAATATCTCGTCCTTTTTTAATGGTTTGTGGCCTAAAATTTTGCTATGTCTACTAATAAACGTCTACTAATCCTGTAGATAACTGTTTGAAACACTTTATTCCTCACATTTCATAATCATCCTGTAGGTAAAAGGTTTAAAATATTTCATCTGTATGTAAACACTGCTTATAAGATTTTGAATTTTGAGTTTTATTATGTCATTCTCCTGCTCAAAATCTTTGGCACCATGCCTACTATAGGATAAAATCAGTTCCCTAGTATTACATTTAAAGGCCTTTATAATTTAACACCAATTTTTCTAGATTTTTCTCTACAGCATCCCTACACAAACTCTTTCCTTCACCAAAACTTCTTTACTCATTGGGCTTACCCATCTAGAATGCCCTGCCCTGCACAGTCTCACATCCTTTGTGAAATGCTCCCTGATCACCCCAGCATAGAGTAATTTTTCCTTCCTATGAAGCCATAACTAGGACTTTTGTTGTCAGTGATAAATTCAGCTGAATATGGAAAGGTAGGAAGGAGGCAGGGAAAAAAGACTCTAAAACACCTAGAAGAAATAGGTCAGGGTGGGGAAGTCCATGCCCAGCCCTGTAGTATAGTCTAGGGAAGTATTCCTGTGCAGCAAGGATAGGTGATGGCACACAGAAATAGGCCATCCGCTGGCTTCCTAGTTTAATTAATTTTTCTTGTTAACTGGTCACTAAACTCATGTCTTTCTGTCCTACAGAAGGAGTGAAAATGCTGTCAACTTTTTCAATACCTTCCAATAAGCCCCACCCTAATTATGATTCTAGTTCCCTCCAAATTCCTGAAGCACTTTTTGGCTGTAAAATTCATTTGGCAGCTAATCATGACTTAAGATATTATATACTTCTCTCCTTGTGTATTACTTTAAAATACTTTATTGTTATTTAACTTTTCCTGTCTCACTTATCCAGTGAGATTATTAGCCCTTTAAAAGATCAAAGGCTATTTTATGCTTCTTTTTATTCTTGACTAAGTGCCAAGTGCAGGCCCATCTCCAGTTGTCTTGCCACTGGACCTCTGATAATTCTGGAGGAGAGAGTGAGGCTGATGTCTTTGTTCAGCTCTGCCCCACTAAAATCCGGTTCATGCATGAGTCAAGACATCACATTTGTGGTGTTACTGGTCCTTTTTGAGAACAAAGGATGAACAACAAATCCAAGGTACTAGTCAAGTCATTCTTCACTAGGTGCCTTGCATATAATCGATATTTTTTAAAAATTTATTAATTCAGTTTTTAAAATCAGAAGCTAAGCATACAAGTCATTTGAAAATAAGACTTCTAAACTCTGTTCCCTTCATTGGCCATATACAGCCAGTTAGTCATTTACTTTGGAAATGCTTACAGACTCTACTCTTTCTCTGAAGTTCCGTTCATTTCCAACAAATGTGACACACCATCAGGCAAGCAAAATAGCTGACAAATCTAAGAGCAGCTAAAAAAATTAAGTCAAGCACAGTTTCTTTTTCTTAAAGTGGTTATTTCATTCTGTTTACTAGAAATTTTTTATATTGGTAAGAGCATTAAGTGATTTGTTTTATTATTGTATATATAGAGGCAGGCCTTTGAATCTCCAAAGTAAGACCCCTTTTACTGATGTGTTGAATGATAGATTGAGAGATGGCCTTTGAATCAGGAACGCCAGTTTTCGAGTTTCACCTCCGGACAAGTCACATCACCTCTTAGTGCCTGTGAGCACTATTTCAGACTTTAAAGGTCCACAGAAGGAATGATCTCCTTTTGAAGAGGAAGCTAGTTATCCAAAGCTTCTTATACAAAGGAAATTGTACTTTGAATTTAAGAAAAAATTCCACCTATATTTCTGAACCCATGTAACTCCCTGGAGAAGGGGGGGGGGGGGGAACTAGATCTGTAATTTCATTGTTAAAGGTTAACTCCGTGTACTACTGCAGATCTCCCATCTGCTCTACAACTTATAGTCTTAGAGAGTAGCTTGAGGCACTGAGAGGTTAACAGTCTTACAGCTAGTATATATCAGAAGTGGGGCTTGAATCCCAGGTCTTTCTGACTCTGAGACTCGGTATCCATTTTGTCTTATATATACAAATGCATCAGTGCATGTGTATACATACACATATGTAACATGAAAGTGTCATATATGGGTATTTGAAAATATTCCATAGCCAGTTTGTACAAGTTATAACTAATCTTCAATCTAACAGAAAAGATCTAACATCTTTTAATAGAGTTTCAGTATTTAGTATAGGAGATTCAAATGTTTTTGACAGGATTTTGTCAAGTTCCAGTACAGAGTATAGAAAATTCAAATGTTTTTGACAGAACGTTTTTCCTAGCATTTTTGACTGAATAACTATAGAGCTTAGCTAGAAAGGCATTTTTTTTCATTATTTTCTGACCAACTCTAGTTCTTTTTTTTCTAATTCCATAGCTGGGATTAAAATATTATAATAAATTAGACCAACTAAAAGTGTCATGTCATGTTTCTGTATTTACTTTTGCTGTTTGAAATTATTTATGAGAAAAAACTCTGGATTGCATCCTAGATTTTATGAAAGCATCCAGATTAGAAAAATAGCTTAGGAGGTTTTTCCGATGTGAGTAGAAAAAGATCCTTCAATTTAAAATATTAAATTATTTCACTACTCAACAAAAATGAGCCAATGAAATACCAAAATGGGCTTTCCTTCTAATTTTGTGGCTTCATTCTCTTTATATATAGAGTTATGTCATCCAAAAATCCTAGACTGCATACTCACATTTTTAAAAATGTAGTTGTGCGTTCCTGTCTCTTGATTAGACAAAGAATATTATAAGGCATTTGTACAAAACTTCATTCTTCCAAAGAGTAAAAATAAACCTCACTTACATAATATTCTTAACAGTCAACTTGTTCTTCTTCAACTTCTGAACCTTTCCAACAAAATAGCTTTTTATTCCTTTTAGAGAGCAGCTCAAATACTGAAGGAATCACTAGATGCCAAAGTAGCAACATTTGGGGATGTCAGTCCTGAAGTAGCAGGGACTTACTGTCTTCTTGGAGAAGCAGACCTGGCACATGGAGACCAGAACATGGCATACAGGAAATTTAAGAAGGTAAACCTAATAATAAGTCAAGACAAATGCCTACTCCTCCCTCAACATTTGTTGGGGGTAAGGAGAGGGCAGGATGAGAAGTTGTGGAGGGTAGCTTAGTGCTATCGAAAAGCTTATTGTAGTAAGCTGATACCATCTTCGATTTAAACAAACCAACATATAATATCTATTTCTTAGCTTGAAAAGATAGTGATCTTCTGCAAATTTCATTTTTAAATGAATCTTATTCTTAGAGAACCTTCTAATTAGTTCTGAAAACATGTAAAACATGGCAACCAAGAAGGATGTGCTTACTAATACATAAAAAGGGTGAAACTGCTGACTCCAGCACCAAGAAGAGGGACGTGTTGAAATTTATAGTTTCTCAGCCTGCACCTAGAACTGAAAAAAACAAACAAAACAGGCCAAAACACCATTTATTTGATTTACAGGGCCTGAAAGGGGGATGGAAGGATAAGGGTGGAGGTGGGGGGGAAGCAGTATTGAAATGTAGTCCTTTCCCCCACCCAGCTCAGAGAATGGTGCTCCTGCTCTGGGTAAATGAGACCTTCACTCACCCTTACATCCCATGCTGCAGGAAAGAAAGGGAGATTGTCTCTGTCTGTTAGTTGCAAAGGTACAGTCTCCCATATGGGTGTCTCCATCTCAGGTACCCTTAGATCTTAATCTAATGCAAAAGCTAGGTTATAATTATAAGGATTAACTCTCTGTGTGGGAATGCTGGGAAGAAAATATTGAGAATTGAAGTTAATGTAAAATTACAATATATCAAAAATAATTTAAATAAATGTGGACCCTAGAACTAAACAAAGCATTAATAAAGTTTGTTGTGAGGTTGGTTGGTTATCTTTTGATTTCTTGAGGATGTTGCCAACCTCTGGGGAGAGCAGTGCTATTAAAGTTGCTCCTGATAACCTACAAATCCAGGAGGATAAGGAAAGCTAAGAGTCGTAGCCATTAAAGGTCCCTGCTCATAAACTGCTGGCCCTAAGCTACCTACCATTGCCTATTTCTGGGGTTACCACTTTCCTTCTACTCTTCAAATAAATCTGTCTTCATGAATCAGGATTGAAGTAGGAGAGGGGTGATAGAATACAGGACACCTGTCCTTGGGTACCAGGAAGAATTCAAGGATAAATATATAGGATGAAAGACCTTGGAAGCTTCAGACTTGACCACCACCACTCCTCACCTCCCCACCCCCCGCTGCTCTCCTCCACACATACTCACTTTTATAAATGAGGAAATTGAGGCCCAGTGAAATTAAATGACTTGCCCCAAATCATGCAGCATCAGAGGTGGGATCTGAATCTAAATCATCCGACTCCAGGTCTCATGCTTTTTCCACTGTACCACTCTCACTGCCTCCATGTGAGATCTAGTCTTAAAGGACAGAGGCCAAGGGGAAGAATCATATAGATTCACCTTCTTTCCTGGTTTCTAGGAGCTATAAAGATCAATTTAGTTATAAGTAATTCTTGGATTTGATGAGCCCTGGCACAAATGAAATGTGGCAACCTTTTATTTTGTCAACTTATACATTAAAATTCTATTAATTATAAACCCCAAATACAATGTCTTCAATATTGTGAAGGTAAAAAAGACATAAGCTTATTTAGCAGTTTACCAAAATTAAAGAGAGACACTGAAACATGTATTTACGTTTGTGTTTTGTGTACATGTATACACATATTACATATACATATATACATATACACACACACATGTGTGTGTGTGTATGTGTGTGTGTATAAAATAATTTTGCTTAATCTAAGGCCAGTGGCTGGCTCATCGGTGAACATGTAGGACACAAGTGATTACTGAAAGCAGGCTCTGTTACATCTGCTGCTAAATGGGAACTTTTTCAAATGCCACATTTAGCATTTGGGTTGTGTGAAGCCAGCAGCTCTTAAAGTTACCAGCTAAGTATGGATTTTCTGCTATTTGTATCACAACAGCAGCTGCAGTTCCTAAGTTTCTAGCTTAGTAGCCTGGAATCCACTTAATTGTAGCTTTTCCAGATGTATTCTTGTGCTGAATGGTCTAAAGCATGGTTATTAAGGGTATGAAAAACAGACCAAGGAAGCAAAGGAGAAGGTGGGATTAAATTACTAATTAGTATATAAGGTCATTTATCTTCCTGTAAGTAAAATACAGGAATTCTGTTGGCCTGCAAAAGGAATTTCAGTGCTTAAAATCAAAACATTTTTCCATCATAAAACCCAGGTTTTTTTTTCTAAAACAAGTATCACTGCTAGTATTTCAAGGTAGGTGACAACATTCCAAAATAATTCTTAAGCACTCTTACAGTGGCTACTAAAGAAAGGTGTTAAACACAAAGAATTTTGTTTATAATACAAATTGATGTTGTGAAACATCAACACTAATTGTGAACATTAATATAAGTGAAATTTTTGTTGTTCAGTTGTATCCAACTCTTCATGACCCCATGATCTATAGTACACCAGGCTCTTCTATCCTCTATTATCTCCTGAAGTCTTTTGTGAAATTAATTGTTCTTAATTCTCCATAATTGTAAGGTTAGTAGGATTAAGCCCATTGCCTGATTAAAATAAATCCAAATACTAAAAAATTCACTAAACAATAAAATTATTATTTTAAAGTCTCCTTCAGTAAACTCAAAGCCTACTTCACATAGTCCTATAAACAGAGCAGGGAGAAATTATTTATATAGTACACTCTTCTTTGTTCACACAGAGAACATGTGGACACATGTACTGTTTCTAAAATCCAGAATTCACATCTCCCAACCTATTTCATTAACTCTGCTGCCACATTTTATATTTATTTCCTTCAGTATATTCCTTCAAGTCTTACTATCTCTTTAGTGTATCACTAATTTTGTACTCATTTGGGTAAACTTACCCAAAGCCTCTGATGGTCTAAATACACCTGATGTAAATTATTTTCAAATATAGAGAGAAGGAAACTGAGAGACTTAGGTGGATACTTTTTCACTCATTGCTACAGAAAAATAGAACCTCTACATATTGGTAGCTGTGAGTATGCAAATGATAGTCCCATCATATTTGACTCTTCCCTTCCCCCCAAAAGAGGGCTGGTTTCATCTATTTCAAAAGAGAAGAATTCCCCAAGATAGCAGCTGTTTAACTGTATTCAGATACAATAGGTTACTGCATACCGTAAGTTGTTTCTAAGGTGGCTTCTGTTCATGTCTAGAAAAAATACACAAACCTGACCAAGAATAACAGACAGATCTGCTAGGCAGAAACACATTGATAAAGAAAACATGAGACCATGGTGTGGTTCAGTCTTAATAGAATGTTAGACCTGGAAAGTACCCTAGAGATCACCAAATCTAACCCCTATGGAACTGTTGTGAACATCCAAACCGTTAAGCTTCCTGCTCATTTTGTCTCAGTCACACTACTTTTAAAGTAAAATGGAAACATTATAATTCAAATCCAGGAGAAATCACATTACGGCATTTATAATTAATTCACTTTGCATTTCTTGCTTAACATCACTATAGACATTTAAAACATTCCCTAGTCAGGTCATTGATGAAAAACATTTGGTGTGAAAAAGAGCTACTACATATATTTACTCATTCCTTCATTAACCCAGACCTAAAACCTTCGTTTTATAGGTGACAAAATTTATACCCAGATATATTAAGTGCCCAAGGTCACACATCAAGTTTGCAACTGAGTAGAGACTTAAGCACAGGTCGACCTCTGTTCTTATCCATGGATCATGCTTGTCCTCTGTACTGCGCTGTTGAGTGGGTGCTCAACGACTTAGAGGGTACAAAAGTAGTTAGTATACACTGATGAGCAGAAATGCACTTTTGCACTGATTGTCCAGGTTAAGATGGTATCTAGAATTCTTAGGGATTTAGATACCAAAATAACTTGAACATCTATGTTCATCTATGAACAGGAAGTTCATAGATGAATGATCTTCATCAGATACTTAGCATATCCTTAAGTAGGTAGTCCCAATTCAAGAAAAGAGTAGGGCAAGAGAAGATTCACTTGGGAAAGAAGAACAAAAACTAAACATAGAACAAGGAGCTATGTAAGGGTATGTATGTTAGTAAAATATAACTGGCCCAACAGCAAATAAAACAAGCCACTGCATATGCTTGTGTTATATAGCTCACAGGTAAAAACTTGGCAATGTCTCCCCTACTTCTACCCTATCTCCATGAAGATGACTCATCCCCCTTGCAACAAAAATAATTTCCTTTAACAGTCTGCTCTTCCCTTCTTAAGTCTCCCACAGCAGAGATGTCAAACTCCCAGAGGGCTGCAAGTGGACCTGTAACTGAGAAGCATATTAAAATATAATTGGGGAGTATTAAATATATATTATATAAAATAAATAGAAATACAGTACAACATGTATGTTAATTTGTGGTTTTCCAAGTCAATATATGACCTGCAGGAATCCATTTCTATTTGAGTTTGACACCATTACATGGCATTCCCTTCTCCAACCTAAAAAAAAAAATCAAAGCTATTTGTCATAGACTCCTTCTCTATCACTTGACATCATCCCCTATTATATCCTCCTTTACTTCAGTCTCTTTTGAAGAAACTAATCCTCTTGGATGTTCCACAGTTCTAATTCCTTTGCATGTACCCTTGATTCATTCCCCTCCTTTCTTCTCCAGCATATTTCTCTACTAGTTTCTCCCTATATCAGTGGTTCTCAACCTTCGTAATGCTGTGACCCTTTAATACTCATATGTGGACGTATCTGCATGTGGGCAGACCCACCTGGAGATGGATAGAGAAGTGGTGTCTCTGTTCCTAAGACCACTGGAAATATGTGGGTCACGACCCACAGATTGAGAATCACTGCCCTATATACTAGTTTCTTCCCTACGATCTATAAAACCTCATCCTTAAAGGCCCTACCATTCTGCCAGCTGACTTCCTATATTGTTCCTCGCTTTCTCAGTCAAACTGTTTATATTAACTTGTATCTGCTTCCTTTCCTCTCATTCTCTCCTAAAACCAAGAATATCACCAAACTGAAAATATTCTTTCCAAAGATACCATTTCTTAATTGCCAAATCAAATAGCCTTTTCTCAAGCCTCATTCTTATCTCTCTGCAGCATTTGGCACTGTTGATCACTTCCTCCTGGATACTCTTTTCCTTGTATTTTCATAACACTGCTCTCTCCTAATTCTCCTCCTATCACTTCCTTCTCAGACTCCCTTATTGGTTTATAATCCATGCTATGGGGGGCAGAGCCAAGATGGTGGCGTAGAAGCAGCAAGGCTCTGCAGCTCCTACACAACCAACCTAAACACCCATAAAACATGACCCCAGACAAAGTCTAGGACTCTCGGACTCACAAAAATACAGAAAACACATCTTTCACAGAAAGCAGCTCGGCAGCAAGGTCTCATGGCGGCCGGACCAGGAGCTGAGGCTGGCCCAGCCTGAAGCTGAGACCGCGGCCAGACCTGGGGTGGTGGGAAGGAGCCGAGCGGAGCTGAGCTGAGCTGAACCACAGCCAGTCTTCAGGAGAGAATATCTACAGCCTCCAGCACCTCCACATTTACCAAGGCGTGAAAAACAGGGATTGGAGGGGGGCAGCTGCAGGCCAGCATGCCGGGAGCTGAGACCAGCCCAGCCCGAAAACCGAAACCACGGCCTGGCCAGGAGAAGCCGAGCCTCCCAAGCCACAGCGTGAGTCTACTTCAGAGAAGATCTAAAGCACCTGAGGGGATCTTCAAATCCAGCAAACCAGGATCAGAGACGGTCAGTGAAAGTGAAACTTTGAAACTTAATTTGGGGAGGAAAAGCAGTTTGGCCAATCTGTCCCCGAAGCAAGGAAGCAGTGGGGGAAGGGAACTGCTGGAATTGGCGGCTGCCCCCACTGGGCTGCTTCAGAGCCCCTGGTCTGCCGACTCCGCAGTGGGGCTGAATAGATTGATCAGGGCCAAGTGCTCTTGCATTGAGCGGCCTGGATCCAGATCGTGGTCTTGGGTGGTGGCCTGGGGTGCACTTTCAGCA
>JAQQSW010010224.1:0-13045 GCA_028646575.1 Pseudocheirus occidentalis | reverse complement strand
TTTTGTCCATAAAAAAGGATTCTAGAGTTTTACTGCTGTTCCTAGCTTGCTTCCTTTTTCTCATGTTGGCTAGTCTATTAATTGCTTGGTTTTTTAGCTCTGTGAAACTCTGCTTCCTGGAGGGGGAAAGCTCTGTCCAAAATCGCTGGGGCCCTCACAGCTGCCGGAGCTCTTAGTGGGGTGCTGCAGCCCCACCTCCCAGCCGTGGCTCACTGAAAGTGCACCCCAGGACCACCACTCAAGACCATGATCCAGATCCAAGCCACTCAACGCAAGAGCCCTTGGCCCTGATGGATCGCGTCAGCCCCCCTGCTATCTGCAGGCCGAGGGCTCTGAAGTAGACCAGCGGGGGCCGCTGCAGCTCTCAGACGTTCCAGCCACCTCCTGTTGCTTCCTTGCCCTGGGAGCAGTTTGGCCGACCCTCTTCTCCTCCCAAGTTAGCAAAATCCACTGACCTTTCTCTTAGCCTTTTATTCTTCTGACCTGATAGATGTGGTAATAGTACCTCCAGTGCAGTGGATCAGCTCTCCTATAGCCGCAGTTCCCTGCCCGATGCCCCAGGACTTGACCCTGGGGTTTTGGCCTCAGGTGCCAGACTGCTGTGAAGTGCCCTGCCTGCTGTGCTGCCTGTGGCAACAGATGTTCTTTCTGCCTTTTGGAGAGTTTTGGAGCTTGAAACTCTGTTTAGCGTCCCATTTTATGAGTTTTTTAGTGTGTTTGTGTGGGAGCTGTGGTGCTTTGCTTCTTCTATGCCGCCATCTTGGCTCCGCCCCTCTTTAACCTTTTAATAGTTGTTTTTTTTTAATTTGCATCATTAAACAAAATAGAACATATTTTAATGACACATCTTAAACTTAAATGCTTCATTGGAAATTTATGGATTTTTTTTCTTCATTGAAATTGTGATGACACCATATTGCATCATATAACCATATTGCATTGTATAGTAAACAAGTCATTACATGCACATATTCCTGTGATGCATTCTGGACTTGACAATGTGTGACACATTCCCCTGCCAACACTTATTTGTTAAGACCTATTGGCAGACTTGACCACTGATTGGTTATAACTTGCACTTTGTGTGTTTTTTTGGAAAATAATGTAATCACTATGACCTTAACTCTGTTACACAACAGATGAAACATGTACAAACAATTTTCAAAATTTTCTTCTCTTTTTTCCTTATGCTTTCACAGCCCCTTTATTTTTATTCAATGCCCCACAAGTTGCACTGGGGCTACTACTGTCCCCCTGGATTGTTCCAGCGTCCCCCAGGAGGTTGTATTGTCCACTTTGGGAACCTTTGAATGGCTTTGAAGAGATGGGAAAAATACTGCCCCGCCTATTAGACAAATTCTTCAAAAGACTTTTCTCTCAATTGGCCATCTCCTGTTGCCTTAGGGTGATTAATTTCAATTCAGGCAGTTTCATCTCCTCTATTCCTTTCGGTATCTTTTGAATATGAGTTGCTAAGGACAAAAGTTTGGAGGTAGTTTGTGCCCTGGAGGCAAATTCATTTTCCTGATAGCCTCCTTATTTAGAATTAAGGCATTCATGCTGTATGCCCACCCCCATGCCACCCTAATTTAGCCTGGGAAATGCAGTTTGGAATCTGATGTCATTTCCTTTTGCAAGTCATTGTCTCTGTTTCAGCCCCTTGAGACCTTCAGTCTTTATTGCAGTCTCTATGGATCATCCCCTCTTACTCAAATATTTTCAAAAATTGGCTAACTATAGGAAGGCTGGGAGGATTATCTTTATTCTTCCTTTGAGTTGACCTCCTGGCACATTTCACTTCTCTTAGATACATATTCAGATTTTTATAATAGAGCTTAATACAAAATATGTCACATTATAGGCATTTAATAAATACTATTGAATTAGAAAGTTGATCTCCCTCAGGGATGTCAAGGTGGGGGCTGCTTCCAGAGCTCTCAGGCCGCAGACAGTAAGGGGTCAAATAACTGATTAGAGGGAGATTATAGGGATTTCTTTGCTGGCACTGAGGCAGGATTCTGTTGCTTTGCTCCTACTTGGGTCTGGATCACAGTCCTGGGTGGCAGTCCTGGGGCGAGGAGAAGCACTGGCATAGCAGAACTTGTGGCAGCAGTAGAGAGAGTGCTTGTGGTCATTCACTGACCAGAGCATAAGCCAGGAGAGGAGAAGTAGAAGAAAAATTGGGAAGAGAAATGAGAGTGATGCAAGAAAATCATGAAAAATGAGTCAGTACCTTGCCAAAGGAGATCCAAAAAAATATTGAAGAAAATAACACCTTAAAAAAATAGACTAGACCAAATGGTAAAAGAGGTCCAAAAAGCCAATGAGGAGAAAAATGCTTTAAAAAGCAGAATTGACCAAATAGAAAAGAAAGTCCAAAAACTCACTGAAGAAAATAATTCCTTAAACATTAGAATGGAGCAAATGGAAGCTATGAGAAATCAAGAAATGATGAAACAAAGCTAAAAGAATGAAAAAAAGAAGAAAATATGAAATATCTCATTAAAAATAACCCAACTGACCTGGAAAATAGATCCAGGAGAGATCATTTAAAAATTGTAGGACTACCTGAAAGCCACCATTCAAAAAAGAGCCTGGATATAATCTTTAAAGAAATTATCAAGGAAAACTCCCCAGATATTCTGGAACCAAAAGGTAAAATAGAATTCACCTCTTAAAAGAGATCCTAAAAAGAAAACTTTAGAAATATTATAGCCAAATTTCAGAGTTCCCAGGTCAAGGAAAAAATATTGCAAGAATCCAAAAAACCCCAATTCAAGTATTGTGGAAACACAACCAGGATAACACAAGATTAGGATCTTCTACATTATGGAATTGGAGGGCTTGGAATATGGCATTCCAGAGGTCAAAGAAGCCAGGATTAAAACAAAGAAAAACCTACCAAGCAAAACTGAATGTAATCAATAATGGGGGAAATTGATATTCAGTGACATAGAGGAATTTAATGCATTCTTGGGAAGCCACAGCTAAATAGAGAAATTGACTTTCAAATACAAGACTGGAAGAAACATGAAAAGGTAAACAGGAAAGAGATAAGGGAATTATTAAAGACAAATTGTTTGCATTCCTACATGGAAAGGTGAAATTTGAAATGCATGAGATCTTTCTCATTTTTAGGGTAGTTGGAGGGAATCTATATAGGCAGAGGACACAGGGTGAGTTGAGTATGAAGGGGTGATATCTAAAAAATAAAACTAAGGGGTAAGAGAGGGATGTACAGAGAGAAAGTGAAAGGGAGTGGTAGAATGGGGGTAAATTATCTCACATAAAAGAGCCAAGAAAAAGCTTTTACAATGAAGAGGAAGAGGGGGGAGGTGAGAGGGAATGAGTGAACTTTACTCTTATTGTATTTGGCTTAAGGAGGGAATAACATATCTTACCCCACAGGAAAATAGGGGGGAAAGGGATAAGGGGAGGGATAATAGAAAGGAAGGCAGACTGGGAGAGGGGGTAATCTGAAGCAAACACTTTTGAGGACAGATGGGATCAAAGAAGAGAATAGAAAAAATAGAGCAGGATAGGATGGAGAGAAATATAGTTAGTCTTTCACAACATGACTATTATGGAAGTATTTTGCATGACTACACATGTATAACCGATATCAAATTGCTTGCCCTTCAATGAGGATAGGTGGGGAGAGAGGAAGGGAGAGAATTTGGAAATCAAACTTTTAAAAAAACTAATGCTAAAAATTGTTTTTATGTTCAACTGGGAAATAAGATACATAGGTAATGGAGTATAGAAATCTAGCTTACCCTACAGGAAAAATAGAAGAGTAAGGGGATAGGAGAAAGTAGGGGGAGTGATAGAAGGGAGGGCAGATTGGGGGAATGGGTAATCAGAATTTACACCATCGTGGAGTAAGGGGAAGAGGATAGGGAGAAAATTTGGAACTCAAAATCTTGTGGAAGTGAATGTTGAAAACAAAAATAAATAAATAAATTGAAAAAAAAAGTTTATCTGAGAAGAATTTCCACAAGTATCTTCCAGCTATTGAATTCTGCTAAATATGTCTAGTGGTCTTTTGATAGGGAATTTATCTAACTGTGTGGCTATCCAGATATTCTGGTGTTTCTAGTTGTGTCCATCTCACTTATCTTTTCCCTCCCTATCTTGGCCTATACCTACAGCTTATTCATAGATCTACCTTGTTCTCCATCCCTATTTTCATTTAGCTTTCTACTAAATTTTAACACTACAATAGAACTGTCTAAACTAGAAGTATTGGTAGGAAGTTTTAGAGGAATGTAAAACATCTGAGTTTGCAATATTTTATTTAGTTATATTTAGTGTAACGTATCTTTAGTTCTTATCTAGTAAAATAATTATTATATTATTCTATGATCTCATAGTTCTCACTTATGTAATATTTTCCAGTTCATAATACTCTTTCGAGGGAACTAAATCTTGGAGAGATCATGACTTGCCCAAGGTCATAAAGCTAGAAAGAGGTAGAGCTAAGTCTTTAAGTCTTGTGCTTTCTATGCATCGGTGTTTCCCTCCTAAGCTCATTAGGCCATAGACACTTAGCCCTTAAAATATATGGATAGAACCTGATTCAGGGGACCTAGATGTATGAGATATCCCTGGGATGGAAAAATAAGGAAATTTTGGCACAAAATATATATCAAGCCTATTTTCCTATTGAATGATAGTCACAGATAAAGAGATATTTTTTATTTTAGATAGTGTCGTATTGTAGTGCAATGGAAGAGGGCTAATCAGGAAGTTCTAATTTCAAGTCTTACATCTTTAAGATGTTAGGCAAATCACTTAACCTCTTATTTCAGCAAGCAGTCCTTCTGGTCTAGTGGAGTTTCCTCACTGGGAGTTCCCTATATCAATACAATAATAGATCTAGACTAAAAAAAATTCATATCTAATGTTTTAAAATGAAAAATATCACTAGTATCTCTACTTTTTGTTAGGGATACCTTATTCACATTACAGGAAACACTGTTTTGAAAATTCTGCATCAAATCATACTCATGGTCAGTAAACATTTATTAAGTATCTACTATGTGCCAGACACTCTATGGAAGTACATGTACAAAAAGAAAAAAATCATCCTATTCTCAAGGAGTTTATAATCTAGTCATACTGTCTTTTCTTTTACATATATATTAATTAATTAATTTTTTGTTTTCAACATTCACTTCCATAAATTTTAAATTTTCTCTGCCTCCAACCCCTCCACTCCCAAGATGGCATGCAGTCCTGATATAGGCTCTACATATACATTCTTATTAAATATATCTTCACATTAGTCATGCTTTATAGAAGAATTAGAATGAATGGGAGGAACCATGAGAAAGAAAAAACCAAAATAATTAAACAAAAAAAGCAAATAGTATGCTTTGATCTGTATTCGGATGGCATATTTCTGGATGTGGATGGCATTTTCCATCATGAGTCTTTTGGAGTTGTTTTAGGTCTTTGCATTGCTGAGAATAACTAAGTCTATCAAAGTCAGTCATCACACAATGTAACTGGTAATGTGTACAGTGTTCTGGTTCTGCTCATTTCACTCAGCATCAGTTCATATAAGTCTTTCCAGGTTTTTCTGAAGTCCACCTGCTCATCATTTCTTATAGCACAATAGTATTCCATTACATTCATATACCACAATTTGTTCAGCCATTCCCTAATTGATGGGCATCCCCTCAATTTCTAGTTCTTGGCCACCACAAAAAGAACTGCTATAAATGTTTGTACATGTGGGTCCTTTTCCCATTTTTATGGTCTGTTTGTGATGCAGCCCCAGAAGTGGTCTGTCTTTTCTTTAATGATTAGTGTATAGCTACTTTCAACTGAAAAGAAAAATAGAAACTTAAAAATGTCAGATCCTATAATTTAAAAAAAAAATCCCTTTAGCAGTATTACAACTGTGATTTTTCTAATGTGTCCAGATGGACACATTCTAACTTCAGAGCAAGTATGGTTTGAGAGAATCCATTTCTTATTTGAACCTATATAATCCTATTCTACATAGCTCTCTATACCAACCTGTGAGATCAGTTGGGTATTCTGCTTGTTTCTGTCATGTGAATTGTCCATCTATGTGGTAAAAAATGTAACTATATTTTTAAAAACATTGTTGCTGCTTTTTATTATTTTTGTCAAGTGACTAGACTTAGAATGAAATATTTACTGATAAATTTTCCTGTTTTGAATTCCTTTAAATTGGTTTTGAAGCATATGCTTCAGTTCATGTAGGAAGAATTTTTAAAAATTGTTGAAGGATGTTTTATCATAGGCAGAATAGGTTGGTTTTCCTCCAAAGTAAATAATTTATCAAACTGACATCTGTAACTTATTGTGTGTTTGACTTTGTTGGCTTATTCCCAAGCCTGCATGTTTGTCACAGACTGAAACTTTGATATCATTACCCATACCATCCAAAAATATTTTGTCATTGCCTGGTGGCATTTTAAAAAAATCTCCAAAAAAGGGAAGGATCAAAGTGTAGTCTGTTTGTTTCTGCCCTCCTAGAGATATAAAACAGCTGTTAGGTACAAACAGCTATTGTAGTAACATTTGCCCAACTTTTATAAATAGATTGAAGGGTAGAAACTAAACTTTTCTGTTGAAGGACAGGAGATTTTTGCTGCAGATTGTTATATGCTGATGAATATAAAGTGTTATTTTTCTTTAAAGTCACTCTAAAAGGTTGTAATAGTGTGTTACACTTCACTGAATCAAAGAACTAACATTTTCTTTGAATTATAAAAAAGATAAACAGATTAGTGAAAATCTCATAAATATAGCTGATAAAAGTGTAAAATCCAGTATCATAAGGAATTAATATAATTTTTTAGAGTAATGCCAGTTCCCTAAAGGATAAATGATCAAAGCTTACGAACAGATTTTGAAAGAGCAAGCATAAATAAGAAATATCACTTGACAAATTTGCTTAAACACTCTAGTAATCAGAGAAATGCAAATTAAAATAACTGTCATCTTACAAGTATCAAATAGAAAAAAATAGTCAATAAGAGCAAAGTTGAATTTTGGTAACACTATGGGAAATAAGCATTTTGTTACACTATTGATAGAACTGTAAATTGGTGCAATCATTTTGGAGAGTGGTTAGATAAAGATAGATACCTTTTGACCCAGTGATTTTAGGATTAGGACTAGAATTTAAAGATAGCATCAAAAACTGGAAAACCTATAATGCTCATTCTTTGGAAGAATGGCTTAATAAATTGTTATTTCATTATAATGGAACATTATTGTGCTATTGAAATGACAGATATAAAGATTATAAAGATAAGAAGGTTTGTATGAACTGATACAAAATGACATGGCAAAATTAAAAGAACATATACCCACGTTGATGGCACCTGTATAAAAAAAACATTAACAAAACTTTGAGTACCTGAGGATATTGTAAAGGAGAGTCTTTTTTTCAGACTGGATTAGTATCATATATCACAGGATTTAGAGTCTGAAGGGATCTTAGAGATTGTCTTATTGAAGCCCCTTATTTTATTTTTATTTTTTGTAATTAGGAAATATTTAATTAAATATTAAATATTTGATTAAAATATTTAACAAAATAAATAAAAATACAATAAAACATATATAATATTAATATGTGGTTTTCTTATTCAATTTGTGACCCTTAGGGAACTTTATGCATGATTTAGTGGCCCCAGTTTCTTTTTTTTAATTTATTTTTTGTTCGTTTTTAGTTTACATCATTGATTTACACAAGATTTTCAGTTACATATTTTCTCCCTGTCTTTCCCCCACCCGCTACCCCAAAACAGCAATCCCACTGTATACCCCCTCCCCTAATCTGCTGTCTTCTATATTCTCCCCAGTTACCCCTCTGACTTTCCAGTAGAGCAAGATGGGTCTCCCTATTTCCCAGTTGCATGTAAATAATAATAATGTGTATGTGTGTGTGTGTGTGTGTGTGTGTATAAAACATTTGATTTTAAAACATTAAATTCTAGATTATTTCCTTTCTTCCCTCATTACCCACCTCTATTGGGAAGACAGGCAATTCAAAACAGGTCTTCTATGTGTAGTCACGCAAAACATCTCCACAATGGACATATTGTGAAAGACTGACTATATTTCCCTGCATCCTATTCTGCCCCCGACTTGTTCTGTTCTCTACTTTTTCCCTGTCCCTTTACAAAAGTGTGTGCTTGTAACAACTCTGCCCCCCAACCTGCCCTCCCCTCCATCATCCCCCCTCTCATCCCCTTCCTCCCTACTCTCCTGTAGGGCAAGATGCCCAATTTAGAGTGTATGTCATTCCCTCCCTAAGCTGAATTCAATGAAAGTAAGGTTGACCCATTCCCTTTTACCTTCCTGTTCTTCCCCTCCATTGTAATGGTTATCCCTTGCCTCTTCTATATGAGATAATTAATCACATTCTGTCTCTCCCTGTCTTCTCTCATTATATTCTTCTCCCACCTCTCAATTTCACCTTTTAAATATAATCCCTTCCTATTCAATTGATCCTGTGCCCTCTGTCTATGTATACCTGTACTCATATATACACACACTCACATATGTATTCATATGCATATATACCCTCCTATATAGACATATGTATACATACATATATATATATCCACACACACATTTATGTTCCCCTCAACTATCCTCATACTGAGAAAAGTTTCATAAGTTAAAATGATCATTTTTCCATGTAGGCATGTAAATAGTTCAATTTTAATAAGTTCCTTATGATTTCTTTTCTCTGTTTACCTTCTGATGCTTTTTGTATTTGAATGTCAAACTTTTTATTCAGCTCTGGTTTTTTCCTCAAGAATGCTTGTAAGTCCTTCACTTCATTGAATGACCATATTTTCCCCTGAACTTTTTTTTTGTTGGCATTTTTAAAACCCCTCATTTTAAAGATGAGGAAACTGAACTTCCTTTATGTCTGAGCTAAAATCCTGCTTTCTGAAAGAAGCCTTTCTTAAAAGGTGCTCCTTCATATTAATGACTTCCTTCCTAGACCATCCCTAATTTATCTTGTATAGACCTTTTTCTAAAAGTAGTTGCTTTCATGTTGTCTCTCCCATTAGATAGTGAACTCCTTGAGACAGGAACTGTTTTTGCCTTTCATTGTAACCTAAGCAGTTAGCACAGTGCTTGGCACATAGTAAGTACTTAATAAATGTTTGTTGGCTTTTTGACCTGACTTTTAAAAAAATGAAATGTAAATATTCTAGATTTCCTGGCAGAAGATCAGTATTTGAAAACTCTAAAACGTTAAACTCATTAATGAGCCATTAACTCTCTCTTTTCTGTTCCTTCACCTAACACTCAATCTGATAACATGGAAATAAGAGAGTGAATGCAAGCACAATTTATAAATTTGCTAGCATAGAAAAATACCATTCTAATCTCTTTAAGGATTATCATGATAACATCAACCAGCTGTTAAACAAGCCATTGTTTTTAGAATAATAGCCTTAAGACAAGCACTTTTCTAATTCATTTATTACTGGGTTTTTTGGTTCATAGTTTAACAATGACATACATACTCCTAATATAGATAGATAACAGCAAATCAGTATTAGATATGCCTATTGGATTGGGACTGGAATTCCTTGATTCTCTTGGTCTTAAAGACTCTGAGAAGTAACTGATTCTAGATTAAGAGTTTAAGTATGTTGGGACAGGAGAGCCATTCTTTCGTCCTTAGTTATTCAACTAAAATAAAACCTCACAAAAATAAGAGAATAACATTGTAAAGAAGAGCCTGAGTTTTGCAAAATATTTGAAAAGAAATAGAATACTGCTTACTAGAGAGAAGAAAACCAAACTATACTCTTAAGGAATCCTAAGTTTCACAATGAAGAATCAACAGAGAAGTGTATATCAGTCCTTTTCCTCTTTCTTTGATCTTTTTGGGGGTATAAATGTTGTACCAGTATTTCAGGGTAAAAGAGTATATACAGTTTAACAGATTTGGGGGCATAATTCCAGATTCCTTTACAGATGGCTAAACCAGTTCACAGCACCACCAACAGTGCATTAATGTATCTGTGTTCTAGTCCTTCCATTTTTCATTTTTCTCAACTTTGGTAGTTTGGCTTTAGATACTAATAATTGTTTTTAAGTTCCATTTGTTCCTATGCTTCCTAGTGTTAGGTTTGTTGTTTTTTTTTTTAATAGGAATAGGTGTAGACATTTATGTCAAAAATTTTGCACTTATTGAAATGATCATTTGATTTTTGTTAATTTTATTACTAACATAACCAGCTAAATTTTTCCTATATTGAGACTGGTATAACTCCAGTCTAGTCATAATGTCTGTGTGATGTGTTGCTGTAGTCTCCTTGCAATATTTTATTTTAAATTTTACATCAAATTCATTAGGGAAATTTGTGCATAATTTTCTTTCTCAGAGTTTACTCTTCCTGGGTTAGGTATCAGGACCGTTTCAGCATAATAAAAAGAATTTGCTATGATACTTCTTTTAACCTATTATTTTTTTCCAGATTATGTAGTATTGGAATTAACTGTTCTTAAAGTATTTGGTAGAATTCACTTATAAATCCATCTGGGGGCGGCTAAGTGGTGCAGTGAATAGAGCACCGGCCCTGGAGTCAGGAGAACCTGAGTTCAAATCCGGCCTCAGACACTTAACACAAAAAAAAAACTAACTGTGTGACCTTGGGCAAGTCACTTAACCCCAACTGCCCTCCAAAAAGCTAAATAAATAAATAAATAAATCCATCTGGTTCTGAAATTTTTTTCATAGGAAACTGATGGTTTCTTCATTTTCTTTTGCTAAAATAGGATTTTTTAAGTATTTTATTTCCTGTTCTGTTAAGCTCATCAATTTATGGTTTTTGTAAATATTCATTCATTTAATTTAATGTAAAATGTCAGTTTTAGTGGCATATAGAGTTGGACAAGATAGCTCCTAATTGCTTTTATTTCTTCTTCATTGGTGATGGATTCACATTTTTCATTTTTGATACTGGTAATTTGGTTTTCTTTTTTTAAACTCAAATTAGTTAATGGCTTAGCTATTTTATTGTTATTTGTTTTTCTTTTTTTTAATAGTATTTTTCCAATTATATGTAGACAATTTTTACATCCTTTTTTTTATAAAATTTTGAGTTCCAAATTTTTTCCTTCTCTAAGATGGTAAGCAGTTTGATATAGGTTTTATAAGTACAGTCATAGAAAACATATTTCCATATTAGTCGTGTTGTGAAAGAAGAAACATAACCAAAGGAAAAAACAAAAAATTATTTAAAAAAAAACCATAGCTCCTGGGGTTTTTTAATTTAAGGGTTTTTTGCTTTCATTTTTGTTAATCTCTCCTCTGATTTTCAAGACTTATATTTTAGTATTTAATTAGAGTCCTAAAAATTTGTTGTTTTTAAACCTGTAAACTATGGTGACTAGAAAGAAGGTAGTACCTTGGCCAGAAATAGGGAATTTCAGAAAAGGGGGAATGGGTGTGAACTAAAGATAGTGAATTTTAGACAAGTTATATTTTAAATGCCTATGGGACATGTAGTTTAAAATGTCCAATAGGCAGTGTGGAAGTAGGATCTCAGGAGGTAAACTGGTGATCTTTGCACAGAGACCATTATTCCTCCTTGTCTCTTAGACTGCATGCCATTGGTGCAAACATGATACATATGGCTCATTTTGGAAGGATTTGCTCTTTAGGATATTAAAGCAATCTTTTTGTCTTGGTCCCTGTGAAGGCAGCAAGGAATGCCAGTGTCAAAGAGAATTGGCCAATGAACCAGAAAGAACTGTTCACTCAGTAGATTTTAAAGGAAGAAATAACTTTGGGTTGGGGGAAGCAGTTGATGTGGGAGCCTTAAGGAGAGAAGAAAAAGTTTGGAACAATTGTTTAGGAGAGAATAGGGTAGAGAATCAATCTGGGAAGAGTAAAAAAAAGTTGCTTTATAGCAATTAGGGAACTGAATCCTCCAGATGTCTGTCTAGGGAAGAGTGGAACAGACCTGTCACCTTCTTCATTCTAGTAACTGAACTATCCAATCACAGCTCAAGATCACACTCACTTTTGGCAGTCATCACATTGACTCATTGAGCTTATGGTTTACTAAAACACCCAGATCTTTTTAGGTAGGCCTTTCTATTTTGTCATACCTTCTTCATCCCATTCCTGTGAAGCTGATTTTTAAAAAACCCAAATGAGGGGTGGCTAGGTGGCATAGTGAATAGAGCACCGGCCCCAGAATCAGGAGGACCTGAGTTAAAATCCAACATTAGACACTTAACACTTACTATCCATATGACCTTGAGCAAGTCACTTAACCCCAATTGCCCTGCCTTCCCCCTCCAAAAAAGCCAAAAAATAAAGGAAAAAATAAAAACCCAAATGAAGGACTGACTGACTGATGGAATGAATGAAAATGCGTTTATCAAATATTTATTATGTGCAAAGCACTGGGGGTACAAATAGAAAAGGAATACAGTCTCTGTTCTCAAGAAGCTTGCAGTCTATTTGGGAAAGGCAACACATAGGAAATTGGAGCTGCAAATGAGATGGGAAGGTCTGTGATCCTTAGGGTACAGCAGCAATACAGAGGAGAGGGTAATGCCTCTTCTTCAGTGTCATTTCCACTGATAAAATCCTATTGTTTTTTATGTTGAGCTGTTTGATAATGCCAAGGACTTCTTTTCTGAGTCTTTAATATCTGTGGCTACTGGAGAGTAATACCTGCAGAAACGGTTGTCAGCCCCTATCTCCATCTCTGGATAATCCCTGTGTTGGCCTGGAAGCAAAGACTTGCAGTCTGGGGTGGGAGTGTGTGTGTGCTGACATAGAGTCCTTGGCCTTTACTGCCCATGGGGGATGGTTGGCAGTGGTGGTGTGTAATAGTAATCAGTTTATCAGATACTTAGGGCTAAGTAGCACCTAGTAACTTAGGGCTAAGTATAGAAGGTATGAACTCTGTCCATTGTTGAGAAGGTATGAACTCCCCTGTTGACTTGGAAAAGGGCTATTGGCTGAGACAGGAGGCCAGTGCTGTATATAAGGAAGAATTTTAGAGAG
>JAQQSW010010223.1:0-13045 GCA_028646575.1 Pseudocheirus occidentalis | reverse complement strand
AAAAATCTCATGAAAATGAATGATGTAAACAAGAAACAAATAAAATTTATTATATAAAAAGAAGAAACGTATTTAGGGCAGGATATGAGCTTATGTCTTCCTAGTTCAAAGTCTAGTGCCCTGTTCACTATCCCACATTCCCACATTCCCTCTCTTTAAGACTGTTTTTTTGTTTTTCTTTTTGGAGGGCGATAGGCAGGGCAGTTGGGGTTAAATGACTTGCCCAAGGTCATACTACTAGTAAGTGTGTCAAGTGTCTGAGGCTGGATTTGAACTCTGATCCTCCTGATTCCAGGGCTGGTGCTCTATTCACTGTACCACGTAGCCACCCCAAGATGGTTAAATCTTTAAAAATTAAAATAAAAGAACAATTTCATCCAAGCTGCTCAGCCATAGAAATCCTCCCTTATCTCTGACAAATTTCATCTCTTGCCAATATTCTTTCTTGGGTCTTATTTCTTGATATGAACTTTCCAGAAGGTTGTTACCTGGGCCTGTAGCTACTTCCCTATTACTGCTATAATCTTCCCAGGGTAGGGCAGAGACCTTGGGAAGTAGGTACCAGCTGGGGCTATACTTTCAATGCATGATTATATCTCACTTTTTGCCTTTGTAAAATAGAGTAACCAAACATGTGAGGATTAAAAAAAAAGTAAAGTACATGGAGCCATTAGGTAATATTTCCGATAAAAACAATAATAAACTGTTAAAGTTTGCTAGCGTTTGTATAAGTAATAACCTTTTAGATTAAGGTATTAAGATAGCTAAAGTAAGTTTGGCCTCAGGACAAGGTAACTGATTTGGGTTTGACTGTGCTGTAATTCTGATAAGTGCAGATAAGCTAGAAATAGGACCTGGATCATTCTTTCTAGTCAAATCACTAACTTTGGGAATGGTGCAGTTCATTCATTTCAGTTGTGTCTGACTTTTCATGACCCCCATTTGGGGTTTTCTTGACAAAGATATTGTAATGATTTGCCATTTCCTTCCTCAGCTCATTTTACAAATGAGGAAACTGAGGCAAGCAGTTAATAAGTGAGCTGATTTGTGAGCCTGAATTTGAACTCAGGTCTTCTTGACTCCAGGCCTGGCTCCCTGTGCACTGTACCACCTAGCTACCCTCAGTAGTACAGTACAGGGTTCCTAATTTGTTTTGTGACATGGACCCATCTGGCTCTCTGGTGAAATCTGGCTACCCCTTCTCAGTATCATTTTTTAAAAAAGAATTGAAGGAAATACTCAACTTCACTTAGAAGTGAGTAAAAATAAAGATGTCATTTATTTTTTCCATCCAAGTTCACAGATCCTAGGTTAAGAATTCCTGATATAGTGGTATATGTGCTGGTTTATGTTTAGACCCCAGGTTCAAGTCCCAGCCCTCTCTAAAAGTATGACTTTGTATGAACATTCTTAACCTTTCTGGGCCTCAGTTTCCTCATCTGTCAAATGAGGAGACGACCTGTAAGATCCCTTCCAATTCTAAATGTGTGATTCTATTCACTCAGAGCCACAGGATTTTAGGCAACACAGAGTCCAGCCGCTTCCCATTATAGATGAGGTAACAGGTCTAGAGAGATTAAATGAATTATCCAAGGTCATGCAGCTGGTTCCAGAGAATAATTTTGAGAGTCCCTTGAACAGCAAGGAAATCAAATCAGTCAGTACTTAAAGAAATTAATTGAGGCTTGAAAGTCAAATACAGAAGCTGAAATACTTTGGCCACATAACGAGAAGACTTGATTCATTGGAAAAAGCCTTGGCTCTTGGGAAAAATTGAAGACAGAAAAGAGAGATGGCAGAGGATGAGATAGATAGTGTCATGGGAACAACCAGCCTGAGCTTGGACAGACTTTGGGGGACAGAGGATAGAAGGTGTGGTCTGGCCTGTAGGGTCACAAACAGTTGTTGGACAAGACCAAATGACAACATTCAGTTACTATGGCTCCAAACGGGGTTCTACCCAGGGTTTTCTGACCCCAGTCTAGGTTGCTTCTCTACTCTGAGAACAGGTCCAATTGCAGTAGCAAGAGATGACTCCCAAGGCAGAACAATGGTGAATTTTGTTTAATCATGGTGCATTAACTCCTGCTCCATTAGCCCTGAGCAGGCAGCCTGAGCTCAAGCAGCTGAACCCTACTGTCATACATAGGGCTTTATGCTGTACTGCACACTTACTGTACCAGCAAGACATATTTTGAAAACTTATTATAAACAGATTACATTTCTTATCCTAATGTAGCTGTTGGCATCTTGCCCATGACTTCAGCCTCCAGGAGAAAAACAATTGCCTGGTTTGAGTGTTACAGACTTAGACTTTCCATCTAGTCAGACCTTCACACCCCCTTCTACACTATAGCTTTCCCATAGTTTGGAATCACTGAATGTCCATAATCTACCTTTTTCTTGGACATAAATATCATTTCTACCTGAGTTACCTGTTTTGTACTCCCCCCACTGATATAACTTTGTGGCTATATTTAAATACTATTGCCTTTTACAGAAACTTCCTCTTTAGGTTATATGTTCTCTTTTAATAGTTCATTTAGTTTAAGTAGTCTCATTTAATGCTATGTTCTCTTTTAATGTTCTCTTTTTAATATGTCAAATGATATTATAATTGAACACACACACACACACACACACACACACACCTATACCTGTGATTTCAGATCACAGTGTTGCAATTAGAGGAAACCTCAGAAATCATCCAGACAGACAATCCCTTCATGTTTTAGATCCAGAGACAGCAGCCCAGAGAGTGAAAGAGACTTGTCTAAGGTCACAAAGCCTGATGACTCCCTTGCAGTACCTGTATTTTTCCACTATACTACAGTGACAAAAGGAATAGACGAGCAGATGTAAACTTGGCTCAAACTCAATTCCCCAGATTCCTGGGAGGGAGTCACTAAACCATTGGCCTGTTGCCTGAAGTCTGAATGGAGTTAACAATTTAAAGGGATCCTTGAAATATCTCCAGCGAGGAGGTAGCAAAGGAATCAACAACACAATTCTGTCTCATATGCATCAATCTATGACTCTTTTTGGTGAACCTCAGATAGCTATTTGCTTTGAATTTATTGCCTCCCACACACATGCATCTATTTTAATTGTCATGAAATCATAGAATTTCAGAGTTGGAAAGAATCTTAGCAGCCATTTAATCTCATCCAACCCATATACCAAAAGCAAACCCCACTATAACATACCCAACAAGTAGTCATCCATTGCCTGCTTGAAAACCCCCACTGATGGGGGATCCACTTCCTTCCAAGGCAGCTCATCCCATTTCTGGAGAGTTTGAAAGGTTCTGGGCAGCACGAAGCCCAAACTGATTCCTGTGCAATTTTCACAAGTTAATCTCCTTTCTACACGGCAAGCCTTCGAACACTAGCAAACCCCTAGTAAGGCTTCTCTCTCCCTTCCTCCCCCAAATCTTCTCTTCCCCGGTTTCCAGGCATGTCAACGTCTCTCCTAAAATCTAGAGCCCAGAACTGAACACAATATGCCAGAAGTGATCTGACCAGGTGCGAAATAAAGTGAAACTGTCACCACTTTTGTTTCAGACACGTAAGCTCTCTTGATATAACAAAAACATGTTAGCTTTTGTTAGCTGCCATGTCATTCTGTTGACTTAAATTATTTGTGGCCCATTAAACCTCCAAGGTGTTTCTATCATATAAACTTTTACCTAGTGGTAGTTCTCCTTTCTTCTGCTTTTGAAATTCATTTTTAAACCTAACTCCCTCTTGTTCTCTTGCTTCCATTTTCACTTTTCTTCCTCTCGTCTTTTTGTCCTTCCTTCTCTTTTTCTTTTTGTTTCTTCCTTTCTTTTGTCTTTTCCGTTTTTAAGAAGAAGCAGCATGGCTGAATGGATGGGATGCTAGAAATCAGAAGATTTGAGTTTTAATTCCATCTTGGACGTTTATAAGCTGTGTTTCTGTGGGCAAATTGTGTTCTCTCTCTTCACCTCAAGCAGTTTTAGAATTTGCCATGTCAGTGGAGTTCCCACAATAAGAATTCACCACTCTGAGGAAATCATGAAGGAAAGAAATAGGCATTCATTAAGCCCCTACTCTTTGCCAGACACCATGCTAAACACTTTGCAATTATCTCCTTTGATCCTTAAAACAACACTGGGAGGAAGATGGTGTTATTATCCCCACTTTTACAGCTAAGCAGACTGAAGTGAATAGAGATTAAGTGACTTGCTCACTGTAACACAGCTAGTAGGTTTATGAGGTCATGTTTGAATTCAGATCTTCCTGAATTTGGGTCTAGAGCCCTATCCTTGTGTATTTGTAAGAAAGGAGAACTTTAGGGGCGGTTAGGTGGCACAGTGAATAGAGCATTGGCCCTGGAGTCAGGAGGACCTGGGTTCAAATTCAACCTCAGACACTTAACACTTACTAGCCCTGTGACCTTAGGCAAGTTACTTAACCTCAATTGCCCTGCCTTCCCTCCTCCGAGGAAAAAAAGGAGAATTTTGTGTGAATTCTAGAAGTTGTACTTCTCCACCATTGGCCATCAGGCATGTTTCCTCTTGTCTTAGTCAATCAGAATGAAAGGAAGTACCTAGGAAACATCACTTAGATAATTTCTGGAGCCTCTGCTTCTTCCCATTCAACTTCCTTTTCCCCATTACTTTTGCCAAAGGGACAAACTGGGCCTCTTACTAGGCACTGGGCAGGGGCCGTGCTGCATTGAGCTCTTTTCAATTGAATTGAGCTATAATTGAATCGAAGTGATGGGTGTTCTGCAGCTCTTTCCAGCCTAATCTGACTAACTTCTAGCTCTTCAAGGAGGCCGGAGCAGACAATAGAGCAGATGTGCACCTAGATACAGTAGAGCTCTAATGTCTGTTTGTCTGTGGGCCTGTGTGCACCCATGCATGCGCACACAGTCGTATACTGGGCAATAACTCTGTGCTCTTCACTCAGCAGTTCATTACTTAACTAATAAAAAAAAAATCCTCTAGTGTCATATTGCTGCAGCCTTGGGTAGTTGTATGTAGCCTGGTCTGTGGTGTCTGCCAAATTGTATATCAGCCAGTATTTGCTTGACAGTTCGTTAAAAGTAATTCTCGTTTGCTGGAGCCACAGTTCAACTTTACGTGTCTCTCTGTGAAAAAGCACAAACCTGCTCCCTCTCTCCGCTCCTAACAGTTTGTTTGCTGTCAATCATGCAACCACAGAGCTTAAAGATGTGAATTAAATCCTTGCTCCCCCAAAGAAAGCCATGTGAGCTCTTTGTGCCCAGAAATCACTTGTAACATTTGCCTGCAATCTGCAAGTGTCCTCAAGCTCCTCAAATGACATTTCTCTTCCACATGCAGAGCAGCTGTGGGATCCCCAATGCCAGGGAGCTCTGTGAAACATGGATTGAGCATATTTTCAGTGCTCAGTCTAGGTTGGATACGCCAAAGGAATACATTTCCAAGCTTAGCCCACTGGGAGATTTGGTTTAGGGCTGTCACCTGTGCTCCCTGGAACATTTGAAAGGGAACTTGGATAACTTAGAAATCATGCTATGGTTATAATATTGCACCTCTGATACTGTATCACAACCCAACAGGTGTCTGACTCATGTAGAAAGGTAGCTGGGTGAGATTACATGTAAGATTTAGTTCTGGGTTGGGTCTGGGATCTTGCTGGGAAATTGGCAGTGCAAGATGAACAACTGAGTGCAGGATTATGTTTTGTTTTTTTCCTTTGTGGCATAGCAATGGGGTTTTAAAACAAAATTAATCATCTATAAGATGAAAACTATCTTGATCATCAGTCTTCACCATCATTCAATTTTTATCAAAGACTCAAAGAGTATATGTTCCTTTCCTCCTGCCCTTCCTCTCCTCCCCCTTTTTTCCTCCCCCCTTCTCCCCTTCCTCTTCTCTCCTCCCCCTTCTCTCCCCATTCCCTTTCCTCTTTTCCCTTTCCTTTTCCCCCTTTCCCCTTTCTCTTTCTCCCCTCCTACTTCCCCTTCCTCTTTCTCTTTCCCTTCCCTTTCTAAATATAATGCAAGTCAAGAAAATTAGGGATAAAAAGTGAAGATACCATTTGAAAGGCACCAGGGTGGGTGCTTCTTTTCAAATAAATAAGAAATGGTTTCACCACTGTGTGATCCATTTAAAAGTTATATCACCTCCATTAGTATTTACTTTTTCATCTATAAAGTGGGGGTAATAATACTTTGTGTACTTATTTCAAAGTTGTTCTAAAGAGGTACTGTATTCAAAAGACATTGTGGCCATAAAGCATATAAGAAAGTTGTAATTCTTATAATCTAATTACCACAGCTTGATGCTGAATCTGACTCTTAGCTTCCTGGAATTAAGGAAGCAAGTGGTGAAAATGTGTTGGGTTACCTGCATATGACTGTCTCACACAATGTGGGGTGGTACCAGGAGTGCACTGATAAATGTTTAACTGGTTTTCTGTTAAAAATAAATACATGGAGAGCTTATGAGTCACATAAATAATAAGATAGTAGAC
Source organism: Pseudocheirus occidentalis (assembly GCA_028646575.1). Classification (NCBI taxonomy): domain Eukaryota; kingdom Metazoa; phylum Chordata; class Mammalia; order Diprotodontia; family Pseudocheiridae; genus Pseudocheirus; species Pseudocheirus occidentalis. Next base: position 6,557 of record JAQQSW010010223.1, on the reverse strand, counting down.
TGGACATTTTCTTTGATTCCCCATAGTCTTTCATTCCTCTCCAGTAGAGAAAATTTATGCTAAAGATAAAGCAACTGCAGCTGATTCTGTGGTCTAGGGCACCCAGAATCTAAAAGAAGGTGTAAAAAAGTCTTTAAACCCAGGTCTTTCAGTGACCTGAAGCTCATTCAGCACCCTTCCCCCACCTCCCACCTAGTAAGACTTTACCAGCAGATGCAAGGATATAACACAAGCTTACATTAAAACCCACTTCTAGACCCCTGCACTGCCCCTACCCTCTTCTCTTTCTAGTGCTGTAGAGAACCAAGCTCCCCAATTGTGGAAGTTTGCTCCTTTTTTTTAGAATTGAAAAACCCCTTTTTTCTGAACTTGAAAGTGAACAAGCATTTCTATAACATAGTAGAATAGGGACAAAAAAGATTACACATAAAACTGCCAATCTATTGTGTACAACTTGCTATTCCTTTTTAATATATAATAAAGTTATCATGTAACTTTCTTTTTGTTAATTTTTAGTTTTTAAAATTTTCTTCCCTCTCCCTACCCCAGGGATGACCACCATTCGACACAAATATGTATGTATGCATCTATGTATATATGTCAGTGTATATTATGAGTGTGTATAATATATATATATATATATATAAAACCATTCTATACAGACTTCTATTTATCATTTCCTTCTCTGGATGCAGATAGCATCTTCATAGTCCTTTGTAGTTAATGTGGGTGTTTATAATAGTCAAGTGACTTACTCACTCAGTTATTTTTTAAAACAATATTGCTGTTATTGTATGCAATGTTCTTTTGGTTCTGCTCGTTTCGCTCTTCATTATTTCATGCATGTCTGTTTGTTCAAGCCTCGACAGCCAGCTTGGCCAGCCCTTTAGAAGCAAAAGTCTGCCAGGGGCTGCAACCTGGAAGCATGGATGCCAGGGAAAGTAGGCTCTGAATTGTCAGTGCTGGACCAGAGAACTAAGGAACAGAATAAATGGGGTAGGTCACCAGGACAGGACACTGTACATGTGGGGCTCTGTGCAGCACTCCACCACACCTGAGGGAAAGGGAACAGCATCTAACTGGGGCCAGTTCTAACCACTCAAAAGTCATTCAGGGCAGAACCCTGAGATAATGAACCATGAAATGCTCATTATGGGAAAAGGCTAAGAAACTGAGATCTAGTCCTTAAGGAAAGCGTAATCAGAGGGGAGGGAGTCAGGAAATGAGTGATAAAGAAAATAAGGGGGTGTGGGAAGACTGAAAGCACCAAAAATTTCAGGAAGAAGAAAATTTAAACTCCTTGACCGTAATTAGGTGAATCAACAGGGAATATATTAACAGAAGGAAATATAATCTCCAAGTCTAATAAATGAGTTCAAGAATCTATGAATAAATAGTGGAAGAAAAAAAGGTAAAACAATTCAACTCTCGATGACAGAGGACCATGAGAATTTGAGGAGAATATGGAACCACAGAATGCTTCTCTAGAGTATTTTTAAAAGAGAATGAGAATTTTGAGTTCAGAATTTGTCCTACACAACAAAAATCATAAGCAGAATTTTTAAAAAAAACCTTGAATCTGCAGTGGCAAATCTCACTAAAGAAACGAAGGAGAGAACAATAGAGAATAAATATGCTCACTATGCAAGCAAAACATACTAAACGAAAAGACAGGATATGCAGAGACAACCTAAGGATAATAGATCTTCCTAAAGAACATGAAAGGACAAAACCAAAACAAAACACTTAGCACCATAATAAGGGAAATAATAGAAGAAAACTGTGCAGAACTTTGAAATAGAAAATGAAATTTCTATTGAAGGAATTCCCAAATAGCCTCCCAGACAAACAAACAACCCAAGGCTGCAAACACCAAGACACATATTCACTGGATTTGACAATCCAATTCAGAAATAAGATGTTCTGTCAGCAGTCAGGAGAAAGACCTATTACAAAGGAAGGGGTGTTTCAAATAATGCAAGACTATTCTGTACCCCCTAGAGAAAGGAGGAGGGAATGGAATAATGTATTCCAAAAAGCAATGGAGTTCAGGATGCAGGCCAGGGTGACCAGTACTGCAAATCTGAGCTTGGCCATATGGGACAAAAGATGGGCATTCAATAATAAAGGACGGTTTGAAACATTTTCAGAAAGAAAACCAGAACTAAAGAGATTGCTTGCCTTTCAGACACCCCAGACAACAGAAACGCAGGAGTGAGTAAATGCAGCAGACAAGGACAGTAACAGCAACAGAGTAACAATAGAGAGACCAGTAAGAGACTTCTTTCTAAATGCGCATAAGACAGAAATCCCATCGGGGCAATGGTGACAAAATGAACGTGGGATATTATGGACAGAACCTAGTGACGCTTTGTCTATGGGCAAATGCTTCTTTTATAGGACTAGATTGCTATGTGGGAGGACACATAAAAGGAGGGAGGGAAACAGCATGAGCGATGTATGAGGGTCAAATCAAGAGCTAGCAACAAGGGGAAGGTGATGTCTGTGGTCTTAGAGCAGAGCTTACAAGGGAATGGTTGAGGAGGAAAAAGGAAATATTGACAAGGTGAGGGAAAGGAAGGAAGCCTTTCCTCAGAGGTGAGAAGAAGTACCACCGATGAATGTTCCTATGAGTGAAGAGAGATAAGGACCTTAAACTGGAGGGAGGCTTTGATGTTTTAGGAGTCTACTTGTCTTGGGAAGGGCTGGGTGTTGGAATTTCAAGAACAACTGGTACCTGAAGGAGTTAGAGAGCATGGACACAAGGAGGAGATCTCCATGCAAATGTAGGGGGAAAAAAAGTCAACAAAAAGGTATAGATTAATAGTGGGCTGAATAATCAGGGATGTGATGGGGAAGGGCCCCAACATGAGACATTACTAGGTGGTGCTGTACCTGGAATCTGGAAGACTCGAATTCAAATCTGGCCTCAGATATTTACTATGTGACCCTGGGCAAGTCATTTTGCCTTGGCCTCAGTTTCCTCATTTGTAAAATGGGGATAATAATAGAATATACCTCCAAAGTGAGGCTCAAATGAGGTAATAATTATAAAACATTTATCATAGTACCTGATGCATCTAAGTGCTATATAAGTTCTAGCTTGTAGAATGATAAATAATACGCATGTCTGTGGAAATAAAGCACACTGGAAAAAAGGAATCTATTGGGATGCATCTTCCAAGGCAGTGACAGAAAGTGCTTAGAGTGAAGACCCTTGAATGGAGACCTTGGAAGTTTTGGTAACATGGAGAATACAGAGAGAAGAAAAAGACTAATTATAGGAGTCATGAATCAGAGAATATGGATCTTAAGTAAATAGAAAAAGAAGATGGATAAGGGAAGCTAGCTGAAGAGGACGAAGAGAAAGGGGAATATTGAATGAGAAGAAATGATCAAGGGTGAGGGGTGGTTCTTTTGAACTAGTAGGAAGAGAGCCACCTTAAAAAAGGTTAAAGTAACAGAAGTAACATAATACTGTGTTTACAGCAAAAAGAAGGAACTTGAAACTGAAAAGCTTTTGCATAGGCAACATTAACGTACCTAGCATAAGAAGAGAAGCGGTCAAATGAGGGCAAAATATTTTAGCAACAAATTTCTCTGATAAGGATTTGGTTTCTAAGATCATATGTACACATCTATACCCGCACATGTATATGTGTGTTTTATTATATTTTACACAAACATGTAGATAGATTAACCATTCCCCAATAGATAAATGATCAAATGATATGAACAAACAGTTCTCAAAAGTAAAATTGCAAAGTATTCACAACCACACAAAAAAGTGCTCCAAATCACATAGGAGAAACGCAAATCAGAAAAACCCAGAGACTTTTCCTTGTACCCTATAAATTAGTAAAGATGACAAAAAATGACAACAGTCGATGTTGGAGGAGTTTTGAAAGACTAGGAACACTAGTATGTTTCTGAAGGAGCTGAGAAATTGTACAGCTATTATAATTGTACAGCAATTTGGAATTATGCAAATTAAATGACTGAAATGTCCGTGCCCTTTGAGCTAGAGACTTCATTACTGAGCTTCTAACTGAAGGAAGCTGTTGATGGGAACAAAGTCCCTATATAATCCAAAACATCTATAGCAACACTTTTTGTGATAACTAAAACTTGGAAACAAAATAGATGCCCATCAATTGGGGAAGGGGCTTAACAAATTGTGATATGTGAACATAATAAAATGTTACTATGTTATAAGAAATGATGTGAGTGGTGAATAAATGGAAGCATGGAAAGATCTGAACCAATGCAGAATAAAGTAAGTAGAGCCAAGAAGACAATATTAACAGTAACTACAACAATTTAAATGGAAAGAATGACACCAAAAACCAAAAGTGAATGTGGCAAAATTATAAAGATCAAGTGGAATTCAAATGGAGATACCAGAAGACATCCCCAAGCTACGTCTTCTTCAAAGTGAGAACTCTACAGGTGTTACATACATTTAGATGTTTTCAATGTATTGATCAGTTGTGCTGATTTTTTCTTTTCTTCCTCACCATAACATGCTATTTGTCATAGGGGATGATTCTCTGGGAAGACAGTGGGAAGGGATGAGATAACTATGGTGATATAATAACTGGGTAATATCAATAAAAAGTTATTTAAAGAAACTTTTTTGGCAAGGGGGAAGGCAGGGCAATTGGGGTTAAGTGACTTGCCCAAGGTGGCATGGCTAGTAAGTGTTAAGTGTTCAGAACTTGAATTCAGGTCTTCCTGGTGATTCCAGCACTGGTGCTCTATTCACTGTGCCACTTAGCTGCCCCTATTTAAAAAATTTTAAAACATGTTTGACATACTTAGAAGTTTAATCTGAATTATTAACATTTGATCCATCACTTTCTTAAACCTAGACAGTCAAAAATAATAAAGTAAGCCCTTCTTTGTAGAATATTCCAAACTCTGAGGTATACATTCTCATGCTGAAAATTTAGCAGTTGTCTCTTAAGATCCAGTTTGAGGGGGTTCCAGCACAGCCCTATGTGGTACTTACAGAACACAAGACAACTGTGATCTGGACTATCTAGTAGTTGATGCTTTAAAATGTCATATGTTCTTGGATGACCCTAATCTCAGAGGAACCTGTAGATGATGTTACGTAACAAGTAACAGAGATAGTGGGGAAGTGTTCAGATACTTTTAATGATCCCAAGCTGCCCTTCAGTGAAAAACCCATATTTTCAATGTATATGATCTCTGCCATGGTTGGAGATTTTATAGCATCACAATCTCTGAATAATCAAAGATGTAGGTGCCTTAAAGATCTATATTTGCATACAAATAATTTACAATTTATTTCCAAAGAAACCCACCTGCCAAAAGTGGCATAAGGGATAGCATTGAAGAAATGTATGATTAGAAAAGGAGACAGCCTGTTATGTAGCACAAGTGAAAGGGAGTAAATGGACACCCCCGATACTATCCTCGATCCACATAATGTACAAGGTTTGGGAGGATGCTTTTCAGTATGTTGGGTGGCTCCTTTGTGGAAGATTTATGGAAAAATGTAGACAAGAGGCACACACAATTAAAAAGGCAGGAGATGAGTTCTAAGCTACAATTGTGGGGAAATTAAATAAATGAGCTCTGAACTCAATGAACCACCCAGAATCCCAGAACTGCAGATTTAGGAAGAACTTCAAAGGGAACGTAACACGCCTCGCGCCTGCAATCTCCTCTACAAAGTGTGTGTTTGGTTATGTGGGCTTCTGAAAAGGCGGCCCACTATTTGCTGAAGTGTGGCCTGTTCCATTTGGGGATCATTCATGGTAAGAAGTTCCTTCCTTATATGGAGACTGGATCTATTTTGCAATTTTTATAGTGTTCCTTGTGCTGCCTCCTGTGGCCAAACACAGCACTACCTTCTCTTCTACATCATAGCCATTCAAAAGGCTAAAGATGGCTACCCCATTCTTTCTTAGGCTTCTCCTTTTTAAGCTAAACATTCTCAGTTACCTCCACCAATCCTCATTCCATAATCATTACTCCCTTCACTGCCCTTCCTCTGGGGACCCCTTTGGCTTATTTATGGTTTTTCTAATATATAGCTCCCAAATTCACTTTAAGTAATTTAATAATATTCTTTAACACTTGCAAAGATAAACACATACACACATATGCACATGCATATGAACTTATATGTGTGCATATGCACATATATGTATGTACATATACACATATATGTTCTTTTAAATCTCCCTTGTTCGTCACAAGAACTCTGTGAGGTAAGTGCTTATATTACGGTTATTTTACATATGACAAAACTGAGATTAAGAGACTTTAGTGATTTGGCCAGGGTCACACAGCTACTAAACAGGGAGACAGGATCCAAACCCAAATTTTCCTTACTCTAAAACCTTATTCACTAATCTCTGCTACCTTTCAACTTTTTAGTAGGAAAGCCCCAAGAACCTCTAATATATCAACTCTGTTCTAGGGATGATAAAGAAAACTGTCACTTTAAATAATGGGGCCGTCTATTTGGCATGTTCTGGCTGTATTTGCAATGGAAAAGAAATCCATGTGTTTGTTTGGGGTTT
>JAQQSW010010222.1:0-13046 GCA_028646575.1 Pseudocheirus occidentalis | reverse complement strand
AGGGAGGGAGGGAGAGAGAGAGAGAGGAGAGGAGAGAAATGAATAGGAAAATAAGACAAAATCAAATACCATTCCAAAACAAGTTACAAGGTCCTATAAAACATAATTTTAAAAATCAGTGAACGTGGATTAATATAAATCTTAGAAAATTAGTGAATATTGTTCAATTGTTACCTTTTTTCTTTAAAAAAAAAGGGGGGAAAGTGGTGATTTGGTGGGGGTTTGGTGGGCTGAGGGTAGTTAATAGAGAATGAGCTCACATAATTTAGGGCTCCACAGGATCTTTATGGTTTCGAAACTTTCCCCATAGAGCTGAGTCTTTGGAAAAGCTCATCAGAGCTCCTTTCAATCTTTGAGGATACTGGCACTCTAAGATGGAGTTGTTAAACAGTCTGGCCATGCCAAAATTCATCATAGCACTGCCCCAGGGAGGCTGCGAGCTGCCTGACCCGAGCAGGCTCAGAGTGGGACTGGAACAAAAGACAAGCATCAATTTCAAAAAGAACCACAGGAAGCATCTGCATCAGGATGAAGAGTGTTGAGGATGGAGCTGGAAGACAGTGGGAGTGAGGAGAGAGCTAGATAGAAATGGCAGAGAGCCCATGGAGGAAGGAGGTAGTCTCAGGCATATAGGGAAAGGCACACATCCAACTGCTAGCTAGTGGTCAATCCCATCTCTATTCATATCTTTCAGACATTAAAACACAATGATCACAAAGAAAAAGAAGGAAGAAGGAAAGAAGGAGGGAGTGAAGTAAAGAGATAGAGATAAAGTGACAGAAGGGAAAGGAAGAGAAAGTGGAAAAAGAAATGGAAGGTAAAAGGAGAGAGAAATAGAGAGGGAAATGAGATAGAAAAAGAGAACAGAAGGAGGGGAAGAGATAGACAGAGAAGTGAAGACTGAAAAAGAATAGCTGCTTGAAGAAAGTAATTTCAGGTTTATCAAAATGAAGTGTCAGAAATCTCTATGTATACAGTATATAGACTATGCAGCCTAGTTAATGGAAAGCTATTCATTTTCTTGAGCTGTCAAGTATTGTTACTGATTGTTAATGGCATTAATATCTTTATCACTTAATTTATTTTATTAATCCCATTCAGGCTTAACATTACTAGCATATGACTGTAAATAGCAAGAATAATGCCATCAAGGTTAATATCAACGATGCTGAAGGGTATTATGTAAAACACAGCCAATGAGCAGCTAGATGACAGGCTCCTATAAACCCTTGTGTTGTTTGAAACAAAGGTCTTGCTCAGATTCACAAAAGTGTTATCTTAAGGAAAGAGAAGATAAAGTATAGCACATACTTACCTCGCAAGTCCCTGGGACATGATTTGTCATTCTCCAACATGACAAAAACCAAGCAGCTCAAAGCCAAATCAGCATTGGAAGAAATATTTGGAGTGGATTTAAAATAAAACATGATTTTAAATATTCTTTCTTTCCCCTCCCAATGTGATAAGATTCTTTTGAGTAAACACAACTTTTTATATGTTTAATACTTTAAATAATAATGATGCTAACATACGAACAAGGTTGTTGAATTATAAACATTAATATATTCTACAATCAAATTGCAGTGCATACAAAAAGAAATGGAGATCAAATTTGGTTTGGACTGTTTCCTGCTTTGTTGGGTCGGTGACCTGAACTGCTTTCAGGGTGTGTGGTCCTCATATAGATATCTAGAGGGAACCTAATTAAGGATACTCTTTATAACATAACACTTATTCCTCCTCACTTTCTAACTGATAACATCAAGTCATTCCAGAGTTTATCCATTTTTATCCTCACATGAGGTTTATATATGAGAAGCAGACATAGACATAGCAGATAGAGACCATTGGACTTATTCCGGAAGGTTCAAGTCTCATCTGATATTTACCAGCTGCATGGGACCATAGGCAGGTCACTTAACCTTCAAGGCAACTCTCCAAGATGTTGTTACAGAATAGTTGTGTCTCCTTCAGTGAAAAGAATTTCAACACCAATAGTTCCCTACACTGATGAAAGCACAAGTTGAAAATGTAAAAAATAAGAAATAAGTTAATAAATTTTTTAAAGATTTATAAAGAAAACCAGTAGAGAGGTAATACGGCAGCATAAAGTAAATAACAAATGTTCTTCAGAGGTAGAAAGAGCTGGGCTGAGCCCTGCTTCTGACACATACTGACTGTGGCATCCCTGGACAAGTCACGATCTCTCCATGCCTTTAAGATTTGAAATGGTAAAATAGCTGAGGAGCTGCATTAACTGAATTTCTTACCAGGAGCTTTCAACACTGATGAGGTCAAAGATCTAAATTTAGATGCAAGTTCTAAAACAAGCAAAAATCAAAGCAAACCTTAGAAAATCAAGCAGTAAAAGTGCCAGGTATGGTACTTGTCCAATGGTATATTCTACAAATATTGAAATACTTAGGGCATGAGATAGTCTCCATTCCATCTTAATTACAAGGTCTGTTATCTTATTCAGTGAAATGGGTAGAAAGAATAAAACAATAAGTAAAGTTAGGAATAATAGCTTTGAGATTATTGAAATATTTAAAGTTATTTTTATATGCAAAACTGCATAAATGTTGAGAAAAGGAGGTGATAAAACATCTTATTCAGAACAAATGATGGTTAGATGGGAAGATTAGATAGGTAGATAGATAGATAGATAGATAGATAGATAGATAGATAGATAGATAGATAGATAGATAGATAGAAATGATTGAAGAATGAATGATAGTTTTATGGAGAAGTATTGATATAAATATCAGTGTTGATATAAATCAGTATTGATATAAATATCAGTATCTACATAGATATGTAGATATATCCATAGACACATCTTTTAGAAGGCTTAAACAAACTGGTTTAAGGCTAAAAATGTCCACCGATAAAAACAATTTCTTTTCTTTGTTTTTTGGAGGGGAGAGGGCAGGGCAACCAGGGTTAAATGACTTGCCAAGGTCACATGGTTAGTAAGGGTGTTGAGTGTCTGAGGTCAAGTTTGAACTCAGGTGCTCCTGATTGCAGGGCTGGTGCTCTCTATTCACTGTACCACCTAGCCATCCCTAGAAACTATTTCTATAGTTGGACAACTATAGTGATGATCTCAGGATTTTAAAAGATCAAAAGGAAATTCTCCAGCGTGCTAGGCAGGCCCTCTAAAGAGGACTACTAAAAAACATGGGCAACAATCATACCAGAAAATGAGGTACTGAGTGAGATTACAATTTGTATGAATTGAAGGGATGGATAAAAGAAAAACATTAATGTCTACATAAACATAACAAGAGGACAGCTACTTTGGCACCACAGCAGGATAGAGTGCCGAGCTTAGAGTCAGGAGGACTCATCATGATTCTTGAGTCTGAATCTGTCTTCAGACACTTACTAGCTGTGTGACTGGGAAAGTCATTTAATCCTGTTTGTCTCAGTTTCCTCATAACAAACCACTCCATTATCTTTGCCAATAAAACCCCAAATAGGGTCACAAAGACACAACTGAAAGAAGACTTACCAACAAAAGTACAACTCAGAAATATGTTAATTGACTTATGTACTGATTTGCCTAATCATTGAATTTAGGAACCTTATGTGAAGAAGGTTCATGGAAGACTAATCAGAGAGTTATACTCAAAGCCAGGACGCCTGGGTTCAGATCCTACCTCTAACACACCCAGGCTCTGTGATGCTGGCAAATCACTTAACCTCTCAGTACTTTAGGCAACCAAGACTCTAAGGTGCAGAGAACGTGCTAACCTGTATTGACTGGAGAGTTTCATATAACAGTAAAAAAAACCACAGGTCCAGTTTCTAAACATGTGAAAAATAGAAACAAATTTAGCACACTCTGAGAGAAAGACTATATAGTTTAAGTTTATATTAAAGTAGATGCTTGAATGCCAGAATCCTTCAATACATTTTCCAGTAGTCTATTCAGTAGTTTGTTCTGAATAATATAACTTATTTTAGAGAAATGGCTTCATTGTCTACAGAGTGGTCATAACTCAATTCCTACCTAAATTTGTATCTCATCAACTACTTGTGGAGCACTAATTGCATGTGAAGCCTTGCAGGGCAGACAAAGAAGTCTTAGATGGGTCCCTGCTCTCACGGAGCGTATACAGTACTCTATAGCTGGGTAACATGACAAACATTTGAAAAGTTACATAACAACTAAAGGCAACAACAGATATCACAGAAGGTGCCCTTGAAACCTGGTGAAAATGGAGACAAGAGCATCGATAGCAAAATTATTTTTCTTAAAGAATAAAGTGAATCCAGCCTCTGACACTTAACACTTACTAGCCGTGTGACCTTGGGCAAGTCACTTAACCCCAATTGCCCAGCCTTCCCCCTTCCAAAAAGAAAAAAAAAAAGCAAAACAACCAAATAAACATCAGCAACTTTTATTTTGCTAATCTCTCATGGTGGGTAACATTCTACTGACTATTTTTTCATGAAGCAACCCAATTTCCTTTGTACCATTGTCCTAAGAGGTATAATGGGAAAAGGTAGGCATCCCACTGAATGCAACAAGATATGCACAGTCAAAATGGCAGCTGTAAGAAATTCGGAGAGGAATTTTGGCCAGAGCCATTGACGACATCCAAGCTCCAGTCACCTCTCTTACTTTATACATTACTGGTCATTGGAAAGAGCAGGGATGGTGCCATCTCACCTTTCATAATGCCATGAAATCTACTATTAGCAGCAGAAGAGCATTTCCAATTCTGCAAATCATGTCTCGCTATCAAAGAAACACACATGTTCCTACTTCAAGATATAATGGGAATTGGGGCAGCTAGGTGGCACAGTGAACAGAGCACTGGCCCTGGAGTCAGAAGGACCAGAGTTCAAATCTGGCTTCAGACACTTAACACAAAAAACTATCTGTGTGGCCTTGGGTAAGTCACTTAACCCCAACTGTCCTAACTTACCCCCTCCAAAAAGCAGGAAGGAAGGAAGGAAGGAAGAAAGAAGAGATGATGGGAAGGACATTGGATTTTAGAGTTAGAAGACCTGAGTTCTAATCTCACTTCTGTTCTTTCCAACTTTGTAACCTTAGGCACATCATTTTACTTCTCTGTCTTCGGTTTCCTCATCCATAAAATAAGGGGATTTTGCCCACATCAGAAGTTCTTTCTCTGTTTTGTGTCACGGACCATTTATACAATCTGGTAAAGCTAATTAATCCCTTCTCAGAACAATGTTTTTAAATGCATAAAATAAAATACATAGGATGACAAAAGAGGCTAATTATATTGAAATGTGGTTCCAAAACTAGATTTTTTCAATTACATAGGCCCCAGGTTACAAAAAACCCCTCAGTACTAAAGTATCTCTACAATCCAGTCTAGTTCTAAATCTTGTGATTTGTAATTAAAAGGCAGGCAAATAAAATGATGTTTCCATACCCAATATGGATACCCATGACCCAGTGATAAATGTCAAGTTCTGGCCTCAAACAGACAAGCCCTGTGTACAACCAAAAGGAATCACATAAGTTTACATAAGACAAGCTCCCTAGGCACTTGGATTTAACAAGACACTTAACAATATGAGACCATCACCTTTTTCCAGTTATAATGCCCAAAGGAAGAAAAAAAAATGGGGCAATGAGTGACCACTTAGAGAAGAAGGGAGATTCGACAAGAAACAAAGCTCTGTTCTAAATGAAATTCCAGAAGGCCACCAAGAGCTTAGCAGCTGGGCTCATGCATAAGAGGCTCTCAGAGTCCAAAGTCCTATTTACACCTCAGGGCTAGATTTCTAAAAGCTAAGAGAACATGTCACTTGGATGCATTTGGATGCCTGTGATTTACCATTCTCACTACTTTATTTTTCAGGGCATCGGTTTAAAAAAAAAGAAGTCAGGCTATAAAATACCTTTCTGTTCATTTTTCACTGAAACCACTTCAGAGGTTAACAAAGTTTGTGAGGGCTCAGATTTTTTTTAAGTGTTTTTCCAAAGCAGACTTGGAAGGCCCAGTCCTAGAGTCGTGAGTGGCCCATCGTCGAAAACCCTTCTCCCTTTGTTACATCTGCCTCGCCTTCCTCTGAAGAACTGAATTAGATATGGGGGGAGGGGGCAGAGAGGAGGCAAGGGGGGTGGGAAAGAAAGCTTGTGCAGGAATATATTTTCTATGTCTGGATAAGGGAACAGGATTCTAGGTAATTGCTTGGTTTTCTCATTGTTCTCTGCTGCCATGCAGAGATTCATAGAGTGGCTGAAAAGATCTCTCTCTCTCTTTTTTCCTTTCCCCTCTAATTCTTCACTCCCCCCACAGACCCTCCAAATCAACCCCTCCCCCTCTAATCCCTTTTTCCTCCCCCTTCATGGTGCTTATTCCATCCCAGAGAAAAAAAAAGTAATTTGTCTGTTTTATTTATGATGCAATGAAGGTATGCTGAACGCATCAGGATACCCTGACACCGGTCAAACTATCTGTCAGCAAAGAGGAACTGCCTTCATACTCCAATGAGTGTATATTTTAACCATTTGTCTACCACAGCACAACAGCAGGACATTCATTTGGGCAGTGGGGTTTGTCAGGCTTCTCAGCTATATATTTTTATACACACACACACATATACATATATACACACACAAAATGTATATGTGTACATACTCCATATAATCTGTACATATGTGTGCATGTGTGTTTGTGGGATGTACATGTAAGTTGATATGTGTATATGCATGTGTACATATATATAAAATCACATCCTGGTCAAAATTGGAAGTTAACATATTTTCAACCAATCCTTCGCCTTCCCCCTACCCCTGCCTTTTTTGGTCTGGTAAATACAACTGTTTCCCTGTGATCTGGTTTAAAAAAAAAAGACTGAATATTCAGAGATCAGCCCCCAAATATTCTGAGAGAAGAATTAGTTGACCCAAGAACTCAAGTTGATGGTGGGTTTAGAACCAAGCAGATCTTTAGCACGGTAATGCTAAGGTCTAACAACACTGAACAGGAAAGTGTAGAAGGCTGGATTTTGGAGAGAGAGAAAAAATAACTATTCCTCTGCAAAAAGAGAGACAAGTGAAAAGAGGAGAAAAAAGGATCCATTGGACGGGCAAAGGACAATAACAAAAAAGTTTGGGAAAGAAGACCCTGCTCTTGAGATTTGAGACATACAAAGACTGCATTCTATCACAGGACTGATTAGGAAGAAAAGAATTATTAAGTGTTTGATAGTTCATCAATTTAGTGTTCATTAAAGAATTTTTCTTTATAAATGTCAAAATGGGATCAAAAAGAAAAAAAGGGTTTCACAACAGCAAACTGAATAGACAAGGAGGTCAGTTGATTGCATTTCTTTCCTTCTCCTTTCCCATTAATTGTTACAGGCTCTGTTGGCATCCCTTCCTACCTGCTGGGTTGCATGCTGCCTATATACAGGATAAAGATGAAGTCCCTATACCTTCACCAAGCGCCTCTTGCATTCAGCTAGCACATTTTGGTTCTCCTGATCGGTAGTTACTTAGCTATCCACAGAATATGTCATTCTCTTTTCCAGCCTTCAGAAAAATACAATGAATTTTTAAAATTTGATTTTATCATTAAAATACACCCCAATGCTCAGAATTAGGCCCAGAACAATATGATCACATCCTACAAAGGCTTATGAGACAAGATTTCTATAAGAACCGATAGAATTTTTGCTGAGTTAAAGTATTTCAAAAGCTGCAAAAGACTATTTAAAAAAAATCCTACAACAGGTTATGAAATGTAATGTAATGCACACATACTGCACAGATCAGAAACAAAGACAGTGAACGAGGGAGTGCGATGATTGATCCTAAAGCCTTTTCATTATTGTTATTATTGTTATCATCATCATTAATTTTAAATTTGAAAATCCCTTTCATGTACAAAACCAAAGAAGTGGGAAAAGTGAGGAGGAAAAAGAAATGGTGGCTTCTTCTTTGGTATAATAAGAGGAAATACAAGGACAGAGGCATCAGACAGAATGAAGGGTCTCCAAGCAGTAAAGATGCAGGGAGGTCTGAATAATTGGAGGTGGGTGGTTCCTGTCCACACTCAGCTGTGGATAACGGGGAGAGAAAAGGCATAAATGAGGGCAAAACAGTAAGCAATGGGGCCAGTCATAGCTCCCAGTGCCCCTGCTTTTCAAATGAGAGGTAAAGTGAGTGGTGCTGATTTTTCTAAGATGATAGGATTGTGCTTTTTGTCTGTTTGTTTTGTGTGTTGATACATTACTAATTTTTTTTTTAACTTGCAAGCTTAATCCACTGCTCTTTTCAGATTTGGAAGTCAGCTTCAAATGAAAGACATAAGTGTACTTATCATGATTTTTTTTTAAACCTCACATTAAATTTCAAGCTGCGTGGCTCATATAACACAGCTTCTTCTCTACACACAAGCTTCCAATGGGTTTGTGAGAGGAGGACAGAGAGAGAGAGAGAGAGAGAGAGAGAGAGAGAGAGAGAGAGAGAGAGAGAGAGAGAGAGAGAGAAGAGAAGAGAAGAGAAGAGAATCAAGCCGTATGGATTCGGTTATATGCATGATCCATTTCATAGACCATAAAAGTAAACATATTTCAGCAAGGGTAATAATTTACAAATAGCTGATTAGGTGTACCTTATGGGCTAGGGAGGATAAAACTAGATTGGGGCATGTTTTTATGTTTTTATTTGGGACTAGGAGAGGATGATAAATGTAATTTGTACGTGAAAAAAGAACCACTGATGAGTTCTCTCAACATTGGTGACACAAGGACTAATTTCATGGACTAAAGAATCTCTGTTCAATTTTCACTGAAAATCACCGGTTTACCCCAACATTCATTCTCCTTAATCTAAAAACGTGGGGTACTTAAATGATATACTGTATATTTGCTGAGTTGCAGCATTTTATTTTCAATTTCCAACTCCCTTTAAATTCCATTCATTAAAAAAAAACAAAAACAGAAAAAAGGACCTAAATCAAACAAAATTATTTGGCCCTAATTTAAACAATCAAAAGCAAGGAAAATGAGATATCTGGTATAATGGGTTCTTCACAGGTTGAACTCTTGTTTTCACAATTTATTTTAAATCTGATATGGGAAATTTGAACGAAGATTCTATCCTAACCTTTGGGATGGTAAAGACAACACCGATGTGGTTGGTGATTTCATTGCAAAAACTTGCTAAAGATAAAATCCATGACAGTAAGAGAACTCATTGGCAAAGTAACCTATGCTGTTCTAAACCCTCGTGTGTATTTTAGATTTTGAAAGGTTCACGATTTCTATTTTCAAAATAGTTGAGAATGTGATAATAAGAAAGATCTCATCACTCCAAAGCAAACTGATTAAACCTCAAGTTGGAAACTGACAAGATTCCACCATGATCTTCTTCAGGTTGTCTTCCCCATTTTGCTGTTCTGATTCCACCTGCCTCCATTGCAGCCAGCCATCATAAATTGCATTCCACAAAACAGAACGAGATTTGAATGCTGTCTTCAAAATACATGTCGAAATTTTTTTTTTCAATCATTACAGGTTGGTTCTCCTAGCATACAAAAAACACACTCTTTTTTTTGTATTCACATTCTTCCATTTGTTGTCTCTCTATATGATATTTTCACATTAATAAAAACATGCCTAGAGAGAAGAAAATAACTAAACTACACTTTGTAGAACCAACCAGTCTCAAATTCACATTTTCAAACACACACCTTTTAAAAAAAAGGAACTAAAAATGCTTGCAAGTAAATAGGAAGACAAATAGCAAAAGAGAAATTCTCAGAGGTATTTCACAACTTGCATTAACAATGTGAATATCAGTGTGGGCTGCAGATTCCTCTAAAATTCCCAAGACAAAAGTTTTTGAGCATTTTTCCTTTATTAGCTATTGTGTTCTTAAAGAAGCCTTTTATGTATTCCTTTTATATAGATAGATATATACTTTTTCAACAAATGAAAATTGTATGTTCTCTAATATTTATGAAACTCTACATCAGAAAGGAGTTATTTGCCCCCATACCCAGTGAAGCTGATTTATTGAAATGATAATTTCTTGCTTGATCATTTTTTCACACTCCTTTAAAATAAGCCTCCACAATATCTGTAAGCACTTTTCCCATGGTCAGCAGAAAGGGAGAGAGGCTTTTGAGGAGTCCAGAAAAACAGTCATTGAGCTGCTTGGGACTTGGGGTGTTGTGTATTTATTTCTGCACTCGTTCCACTTGTTTCCCGTGCCTCATCTGCAAGAGTTCTGACTCTCTCCTAGAATAGCCACCTCTATTTAATCCATTCTTCTCTTAGACAGGGATGTACATCAGCCAGGATGGAAATATTACCAAAAGAAATACCTACCCTGAAACATTTTTCAGATTGAATATCTTCAACTGCAAGTAGAAACCCTTTTAAACTAAAATTAATTTCTATATTTTTAAATAGATGAGACATTCTACTTTTTTCTTCACATTCTCAGTGCAATTTTTTTACCTTCAAATTTTTCATATTACTAGATTTTCATCCTGCATCTGAGTCTGATATTCCTCTTATTCTCCTGATTACTATTCCCCCCCACACACACTTGGGACCATATTTGTTATCTCTCCAGCTCACTGCTTTATTCACAAATGCTTTCAATCTTAAGAAAAAAAACTGGTCAGCAAAACAATACACAATGTTAGGAGGGTTGCATGCAAACACACTTCTATATATAATATCTATAATTTCCTAGTATATCAGTTGTTCTTTCAGGTATACTCATTCCCTAGAAGAGGAATTATTTGCATTCACGGTTTAAAAAAAAATAATTATGCATACATATATGCATGTTCTCGAAAGCTCAAACACTAAGCCCTGCCCTGTCAATGGTTTGGATTTTGTGAATAAAGACTGCCCTCTGCAGGTGGAAAAATCTCCCCAACAGATGTTTCAGGTGCTTTCAGACTTCTGCATTTTTTTTAAAAGGTGATAACTGTAATCCTGAAAAGACAAATAGGCTCCTAAATGGATTTGCTCATCAGAAATTATGATATTTCATTTGTTTGCCCTAAAATATAAAGTTCATACTGTGACACTCGACGACTTTGTAGGCTTATCCTGAAATACTTCTAGCAACACTCAAAATAGGCAGAATTTGTTTGAAGTCCGTATTCTTGCTACTAGCCACACATTCAGCATTAAATTGCATGAGTCTGATCAACTGATCTGGCTTAATCGTTTTCCACCCGTCACTCACCCCAACCACAAACTGAGACAGGACACAACAGTCTAATAAGAATTCCAGTTTTGCATGAATCTCAAAGCCCTAGGTATTCAAAACCCTCAGGTCTAGATTTTTGCTTCAGGTCTTAGAAGCTTGGGGAAGGAAAGATGGTTCATCAGAGCTTTGGAATTTGCAGCAGGTTTTGAAATTGCACACTATGCAGTTGGGAGGAATAAAAAAGACATGGCCAAATGCACCTTCGGGTCATTTCTTTTTTTTTCAATAAAAAAAAAACAACAAAACAGCAGCAGCAAGCAAACAGAGCTTAAGCTACACATTGGAGCCTACTTTTAGTGATTGAGTAATCACCCTGAAACTTGGGGTTTCTCATACAAAGGATGACAGACTTTTAAGAGAAGACAACCAGTGATGGTGAATTCACCCTCACTTCAGTCCATCAGCACTCTGACTACACCTTGGGTCAAGCTGTATTATTCTGAATGTTGCCCTAAGACCTGCTTCTAGCCACTGAAGAAAAAAAGGGTGTTGATCTTTAGTGATCTGGGACAAGGAGGAAAGTTAGAAAACAGGTTCTAAAGGTGATAGAAACAGCATCTTTGCTTTTGGGGGGAGAACTTATCTCAGTGTCCCCCTCCTTTAAACTACCAAGCTTCTGCTAACCTTCTAATAACAGACTGTATTCCTTGAGACTCTATATAAGACCAGCAGGGGGGCTGATGAAGTGCTCATTTTTTTTATATCGGTCTTATAAATTGCTTTCCCCATTAATTGTTTCCATGGAAACAATACATTTGGCTGGTAAGGGGCTCCTGAATTTTTTTCAATGGGATTCTTAAAAAAAAATTATGGGGAGATGCTGCAACTCCCAACAACAACAAAAATCTCATGTAAATTCTAACCCAACATATGATTAATTTCTTGCTTTTAAAACAGCATTGGACTAAGTCCAGATTCAATGGGAAATATAAAAACATTATTTAAATGTTCAAAAAAATAAAAAGGAAAGGGTAAGCAGAGCTTCCATGACAGTCTGGAAGAATTTTCAAACACTTCCTAGCAAAACATGGTCACAAGAGCAGGACTGAAGAACAATCCTTTAATGCCAGAGCCTTAACTAATAATTTAAGCATGAATAGTCCTTGATAAGTGATCAGATCTCCCAACAAATGCTGGGTTAATGGGCAAGGCTCTCCACCCCTCCCCCAGGCCCATCTCTGTTTCTTACCCTCACCCTCAGCGGACACTAATGAATTATCCATATACATTCTGTGTCTTGTTTTCTCACTCTCTCAGATCCCACAATGTTTATAATACTCAGAGCAACTTTGTTTCATTTTTTTTCTTTCTCTCTTGCTCTTTCCTAGTAAGAAAAGTGCCTGTATTACAGGAACTAAGTCATTGCATTCAAGCATATTTAATTTGGAAAATGTGTGGGTAAATACCACTTGTTATGAGATTAGTTAACAGCTTCAGTCTGCTACTGTGGAAAGCAGTTTTTGTACAAAGGACTTAGCAACAAAAATGTGCCCATCACTTGACATTTAAAAAAACAAATCTTCTCAAGCCTGTTTCTCAGATCCGTAATGGGTAAGTTTCTTTCAGAATTACACCAGTGCATGCTTAATGAAGGAAAATGTAATCTTGAACCAACCAATGACTGGGCATACTCACAATTGGCTATGATTTTTCTGAGCCCTGCCCAGAGGTTATCCTAAATTGCAACTCTCTCTAAATGGGTTAAAATATTCAGGAAACTAGTTTGACTATATTCTCATATAACACCCATCATACTCAACACACACGCTTTCATTTTCTATGGCCCTCTCTATGACAAAAAAAAAATTTTTTTTAA
>JAQQSW010010221.1:0-13046 GCA_028646575.1 Pseudocheirus occidentalis | reverse complement strand
ATGCTTTTCAACTTCTTTTTTTCATCATGGCTTTCAGGTAGACCAATAATTTTCAAATTGTCTCTCCTGGATCTATTTTCCAGGTCAGTGGTTTTTTCAAGGAGATATTTCACATTGCTTTCTATTTTTTCATTTCTTTGTAACTGTTTAATAGTATCTTGGTTTCTCATAAAGTCATTAGCTTCCACTTGCTCCACTCTAATTCTGAAGGAATTATTCTCTTCAGAATGCTTTTTCCATTTGACAAATTCAAATTTTCAAGGAATTCTTCTCCTCATTGGCTTTTTGGGCCTCTTTTGCCATTTGAGTTAATTTGTCTTTTAAGGTGTTGTTTTCTTCAGTCGAGTTGTTGACTCTCTTTTCATGATTTTCTCTCATCATTCTCACTTTTCTTCCCAATTTTTCCTCCACTTTTCTTATTTAGTTTTCAAAGTCTTTTTTAAGTTGATCTATGAATTATAGGCAATCTTCATGTTTCTCAGAAGGATTTGATGTGGGAGTTCTAACTGTGTTGTCTTCCTCCCATTCCATGCTTTGATACTTTTGTCCCCAAAAAAGGATTCTAGAGTTAGGTTACTGTTCTTACTTTGCTTCCTTCTCCTCCTGTTGGCCAGTCAATTAATTGCTTGATTATTAGCTCTGTGGAACTCTGCTTCCAGGGAGGAAAGCTCTGTCCCAAATTGCTGGGGTTTTCACAGATGCCAGAGCTATCAGGGGGTGCTGCAGCCCCCACCAGCTTTGGCTTGCTGAAAACACACCCCAGGATCACCACCCGAGACCACGATCTGGATCCAGGCCGCTCAACACAAGAGCCCTTGGCCCTGATCAATTGTCTTGGCCCCTCTGCAATCCACAGGCCAGGAGCTCCAAAGCAGCCTGGTGGAGGCAGCTGCCACTTGCAATGGTTCCTGCCACTTCCTGCTGCTTCCCTGCCCTAGGGGCAATTTGGCCAGACTGCTTCTTTTCCCCCAAATTTAGCTTGAATTCCACTGACCTTTCTCTTAGCCTTATTTCTCCTGGCTTGATAAATGTGGAGATTGCCCCAGATGCCTCCAATCTGCTCTCCTGTATACTCCAGGCGTGGCTCCTCCTGACCACCCTGGTGCCAGGCCACGCTTTCAGGCTGGGCTAGGCTGGCCTCGGCTCCCAGTCTGCCCTGATGAGCCCCACCTGTCAAGCTGCCTTCAGGAAGAGATATGTTTCCTGTATTTTTGTGAGTTTTGGAGCCCTAAAATTTGTTTAGAGTCGTATTGTATGGGTATTTAGGGTGGCTGTGTGGGAGCTGCGAAACTTTGCTGCTTCTATGCTGACATCTTGGCTCCACCCCCCCGTTTTTCCCTCTGTTCTTAGAGCATGGGAGGCTATGGTTAGAGGGAATTCTTTGATCATGGAATTAGCATAGTTATAGTCAAAGGTGAAATGAAAAGTATGTCCATCTCTATGGATGATGGAGGTAGAAAGAAGACATAGAGATGGGAGCAAGATGCATATAGGTCACCTTCTCACTCAGGGGGGCCTCTAGCTTCATATGTAAGTTAAATTCAACCAAAAAAATGGGCCTGTTCCTTAGATTTTGTTCAAAGAAGATTTAATTAAGTACTAATGATGTTAATGTTCTTGTTTATATAGAGTTTTGCTAATGTTTTTAAACTGCTTCATACTACACACACAAAGTATGTATCTGTTTTGTCTTCTAATTAGATTGTAAATTACTTGTGGGCAGGAAAGAGTACTTGGAAAAAATTCTCCCACTTTGCATAATCCTCCACTAAAGCCTTCCTTAGATGCCTCTTAGTGGTGGAAAGGTGACCCTGGGTACTTGAAGACTATGCCAACAGAGTGAAGCATTAATAGCCCCACTTTCATTGGAAGCCTTGTCCAATACTCCTTGATCTTAGTGCCTTCCTTCCATTAATTATTTCCAATGTATCCTATGTATGTATTATGTGTACATAGTTGCATGTTATCTTCCCCATTAGACTATAAGCTCCTTAAGAGTGGGGACTGTTTTTTATCTTTCTTTGAATTCCAGAGATTTCACATAGTGTGTAGCCCTTAAGAAATGCATGCTAACAACTTGACTTGGTAGGTCTACCAATGAAGAAAAGCTTTGAATTTGGAACTAAGAGTTTGTTTCCTAGGACCAGCCTCCCTATAAACAGGTGCTTATCACTAGGTTCACCAAAGGGTGTTAAATTGTTCAGTCACAGAAAATCTCACAAACTATCTGCCTTCTTCTCCAAACATACCTGGGACTCTTTTTTTTTATTTTCATCTGCTCCTTTTTTCCCTTAAGCATTGATATATTCCACCTCTATGTTTTTGTGGTCTCTGTTATGTGGTCTTATACATTCCTTATTGATCATATGTTTTAGGCTTATGTCCTAAACCAGTAGCTTATGGTTCTCTATTGCCACAGCGCAACAGACACATGGCAAGTGTTTAGTAACTACTTGTTAGATAAACAATATAGCAAAAAGAATACTAGACTCAGAGTCGAGTCCTGAAATAAATCAAAAGCATGAGATGAGAAATAAAGGAACTTTAATTGAGATAACAAGGTAGCAAACCTGTCACCCTAGGGGGTAGCCAGTGGATTTCCCAACCAAAGAAAACCATGAAAAAGTTTTTATAGTTTTTAGAGGAGAGGGGAAAGAGACAGAGGAGAGAGCAAGAGCTGGTCATGAGACTCCAATGGTCCTTGGCAATCTGGGCAAGGAAAACCACTTCATTCTGGCTGTTTTGTCCTTCATACCATGAATCCCAATGAAGGTGGTGGGGGTTAGGGGAGGAAGTCAGGAACTGAATCCAGCTCAAGCTAGGTTCCTTTTCAAGTTCAAATCCAAGGGTAGGGGGACTTTACAGTTTGGTTCAACTCAACTGAATCAAGAATATATGGAGTAAGGGTAGAAATGCAAGGACATTACTGACATTCTGGCATTACTAGGATCATTTAAGAGTGGCAAGTAATATTACTTTTTATATTAACAACTTCTCTCCTTACATTAACAATTTTTCTGTCATTACCAGACCCTAAATTCATATCCCAGCTCCACCATTTGCTAATTACATGACCACAGGAAAGTCATTTAACTTATCTGGGTATCAGTTTGGGATAATGATGCTGTTATGATCTACCTCACAGGACTGTGGGGAGAAAAGCCTTCTGTTGTTAACTTTGAAGTTCTAGATAAACAGGTTGACTGATTGATTCTGCTTTATTTGACCAAGTCAAAATCTCCTTTCATTTCTTCTGGCTCATAAAGCAATGGTCCCAAGATCAGACCTAAGGCTTCATTTCCTTTATTATTCCCATATTACATGAGACAGCCTAGTAATACAATTCCCTTTGACTTCGCTTTCCCTATGATTCTAAGCCTAAGGGAATGTATATCAGTTTAGTGGACACAATATGTTAGAAATATCATACTTATAAGCCTACAGATGGACCTTGTATGACTGCTAAGAGGGCATTTTTCCACATGAAAATTATCACGGACTGTGTCAATCTATACACCTGCTCAGATTACCTCAGGCCACAAAGGTCAGAGGGTGCAGTTTTCCAAAGATCAGTACAGGACTACAGATGCTTTGAAATGAGCACTGACCAATATGTGCTTTCTTTCCATATGTGTGCATGTGAAAGTCTTTCTCTTGATAAATTAGATTTTGATGAAGTAAAACCAGAGGTTTGTATAATGAATATTTTGTCCTACATCTGCATGATTCCAAAATCTAAATGGCCTGAATACAAACTTTGTCTTCCAGCAGCTGCTCAGGTAATCAACAGAGAATTTTCTTGCCAGAGTAGAAACAGCCGATGGGAAGGCTGACTGCCATTTTGAAATGGTTTGTCTTTGTTCAGATGTGACTTTTTCACCTTATTTTGATGAGACAATTCTAAACCAAATGACAGTTTCCCACTGAGATCCTGCCTTCACTATTCTCTTCTGAGACATGGATGGTGAATCATCAACATAGAAAAAAAAAGAATCTTTGAAAGTGGGTCACTGCCAAACGGGGAAAGATTAATCATCCTTTCATTCTCTGTGATTAATTTGTACCAGTTGCAACAGGAAGTATCCATAACAGCTGACAACCACTGTTTTGACTGGGTATTCTAAGGCTGATAGAGTGTGTATTTACATTGAGTACTGCCTTTGGTAACATACAAGTGGCTACTTCCTAATACCTCAAGGGAAGTATCAGTTTTGCTCTGTTTATTCTATAATTTTTCACAGTGGTGTTGGAGAGAAAGGCACTGCTCCAAAGAAAGCCAAAGTAGACATTGTTTTCTGCTTTCCATTTCAGGTCTCAAAATTAAAGTTGATGAAGTACCCAAGTTGGAGTATTTTATGAGGAGTATTATAAGCTAATTAAGATGCCTACTCATGTCAGGGAAGCTGACACCATGCTACCTGCTAAGTGAACCTTCATTAATAAAATTCCTTTAATAGGACCTGCTTTGAAATCAATCGCTCAATCAACACAGATTTCTTGTGTATTTACTGTGCTATAACAGTGTCTGAGGCTCTGTGAGGATAAAAAGACATTTAAGACATATTTACCAAATCCTCTAAACGATATCCAGAGAGCCAAGAAAAATGAGAGAGGAAAACTGGGAATACAATAAGATGATTATAGATTGGGAGCTGGGGAAGACCTTAGATAGCATGTAGATTCTTACTTCTTACTGATGAGGAAACTGATTTCTAGAGATTCAGGGTGACCTGCCTAAGGATGCATGGATAAAAAACATCAGAACCAGGATTTGAACCGCAGTTCTCTGACTCCAAATCCAGCATGCTTTCTACTGTCCTGGCCTCAAATCCTACCCTATAGCAAAAATCTCCTTTGAGATTTGGTTTTGTTTTTTCAAAAGAAAATTGACTGGTTATTCCACTGCACTGACTAGCCAAGTCATGGTGTGACCTAGTTAAGAAGCATAATAATAAAATTGATGATGATGATGATGATGACTAGTATCTATATAGGTTTTAACAGTTTGCGTACATTATCTCATAACCTCACAACAACTCTGTGAAGTATAATTACTGCCATTTTCTAGATAATAACACTGAGGTTCAACAGGATTAAGTGACTTGGTCACGGTAGCATAGCTCGTAAGTAGTAGAGGTAGAATTTAAAATCAGGTCTTCATGAGTCCGAGTCCAGCATTGCATCATCCACTACATCACTGTTGATAGGTGACCATTCATTAACAAATCATACACAAATTACTAAATGATAATTAAAAAGTAAAAGATATATAAAGAAGATAGCAAAAGCTTTTGGAAGGTAATCATTTATACACATTTGTTTACTAAATAGTATTAAATGAATACCCAATGTTCTAAGGAATATTCCACACAAACCAGGGATGACAAAGAAAACATTTTAATAGGAACTTGGATCATTTCTAAAAAGAGTAATCTCTGGACCAAAGCATTCACTTATAACTATTATTGGTTTGGCTGAGTCAGTTAGCTCAAAAAATGAAGACATGAGGCCAGATTCACAGGACGAAGCCATATGAAAATAGTTCACAATTATGCAGCACTTTATACAGTACATTTTGCTTCTTCCATAGAATGTCAGCTTCTTGAGGGCAAGAACTGTTCTATCTCTTGTCTTTGTATCACTAGAACCTCACACTATGCCTAGCACATAGGGACAGTTAATAAATGCTTAATAATTGAGGGTTTGAAAGGTAGCATAGAACCAGATTGCGGAAGGCCTTAAATTTCAGACAAAGGAATGTGTATTTTATTAACAATATAGAGCTGCTGAAGATCTTCAAGCAAGGAAATGACATGGAATACCTAAAAAGGTTTATTTGGTAGCATATGGTGAGCATGTGCATCACTGTTTCATACTTCAGTGATGTCAATATTCAGCAAAGTACTACGGTCACATCTGTCATAGTGACATTTGAGACACACTATTTAAGGAAAGTCTTCAAGGCTACATACATTTTGTAATATCGAATCAAATGCATTTTTTTCAAATCAATAAATGACATGCACAGAAGAATCATATTCTCTTGTATGATCATAAAAATGTAATCTATTATAGAAAATCTTCAAAATACTACCTGATCCACTGGAGAAAAAAACTCCTCTTTTTTGACAAGAATTACTGGGAAAACTAGAATGAAGTTTGGCAGAAATAAGACTCAAATTGGCATCTTAGACCATATACCCAAATACACTGAAATTGTATATATGACCTAAATATAAAAACGCACAACATAAAATAATTAGAAGGGAATGAGATCAAGCACCTTTTACAACGATGACTAATAGAAGAATTCTTAAGTAAAGAAGTGACAGGGAAATTATAAAAGACAAAATAGTCCATTCTGACTAAAAACAAATTTTTGAGAGCTTTTGCTATCCAGCTATGACAGCATTTAGAGACAAGGCCCCATGAGATTGTCATGCCCTGATATTATTTACCCAGAGTCCATGTACTTCTTGTTGTTATGGTGACTCAGTTTCTTCATCTGCCACCCACAGTTGTGAGGATAAAATAAAATAATATTTGTAAAGTTCTTTTCCAACCTTCTAGTGCTATATAAATGAGTCATTATTGTTGTTGTATTTTGATAAATATACTTCAATGTAATCAGTTCCTTTGTAACCTTAAGTATTTTATTTTTTCAATTTAAAAATATTATTTTGAGAAGGGATCCAATGGCTTCTCTAAACTGGGAAGGTAGACCACGACACACATACAAAAATAATCTTTGGAGCTTCTTCCAATATTAGTTCCCTTGCTTTGATATTGTAGGGATTTGAATTTAGTTAGAAGTCCTTTATTAAGGACCCTAATATGCCCTTATTACATATTCTTATAATTATCTGGTCTAACTGGGTCTCATGACAATTCTTTTATAGCCTGATTTTCCTCTCAACTATTCTAACTTATTTTGTGAGCCAGCACTGCCAGGAAAAGGAGGAGACAGTCCTGGCAAAAGCAATGGGAAAATAATATCTGGTATTAACTGAGACCTTCCTTTGCTCCAATCCAATAGATCTTACTGGATGATGACAGATAAAACACAAAGAATGGCTGCATGCATAACCAGTCATTTACTCTGCTAAAACATAGTATATTTTGCATTTAAAATAGAGTTCAGTGATCACTGTGTGTAATTAATCAATCAGCAAGTATTAAATGTCAGTTATATAACCATGCTGCATATACCTGGGATGGAAAGCTAAAGGCAAAACAGTCCCTGTTATCAGGAAACTTACACTCTAACATGATGTACGATGTACAGAACTACAACTTTTATAATGACTAAATTTCATTCACTTCTTGATTCTAAGTGATTTTTAAAAAAATTTTGCCATTGTTCCCTGTGCCATCTTTGTAACCAATTTTTTTGTAGAAATTTTCTACTTCCCCTTATTCAATGGATACACAATATGTTATCTTTGCCCAGAGAACAATGAGTAGACATTCTCTTAGAGGAAAGGAACCATGTCCACACTGATATTCCCTCTAAAACTGAAACTAGCAATTTAGGAAAAAACCAGGAAATTTGTTATAGACTGAAACAGAATAAAATATGCAAAACTTAAACAATAAAATAATAACGGCTAATTCCTGTACTACTTTAAAGTTTACAAAACACTTTCCTACTCATTTTTTCAATCACATCCAGCTCTTTATGACCCCTGGTGAGGTTTTCTTGGAAAAGACACTGGAGAGGTTTGCCATTTCCTTCTCCAGCTCATTTTAAAAATGAGATAACTGAGGCAAACAGGGCTAAGTGGTTTGCCCATGGTCACACAGCTAGCAAACATCTGAGGCAATAATTGAACCCAGGTCTTCTTGATTCCAGGTCCAGGACTTTTATTCACTGAGCCACCCAGCTGCCCACAAAGTACCTTAGACATACAATTTCTTTTCATCCTCACAGCACAACCCTGTGAGAAATGTCATTATTATTTCAATTTTTCAGATAAGGACACTGAGAATAAGAGAGGTTATAAGATCTAATGACATAAAGCTAATCTATATGAGGTAGAATTCTTAGTTTCTCTAACTCCAAGTCCAATGTTCTATCCACTGCCTACACCAACAAAGTAAATGAAAAAAAAAAATCACTTACAAGGAAACCAAACTCAACAATTGAAAAATCAAGATTATATGTGCTTTCTAGAGCACACATAACGGAACATACCTCAGAGAATCAGAGAAGCAAAGCAGAATTCTACAATTGTCTTATATTGTCATAAATGATCAATGTATCTGATGGTCTGATGGTCCTTTTATTGTGTTTCTTTGTAATGAGGAAGGATTCCATGGGGGAGGGGTCCAGGGGCATCAGGGAAGCACAGAGGAAAGGTCATTACCAGAAATGACAACAATGTAATGACATTAAAAAATCATAAACTAATATATTTTTAAATGAAACTAGAAGGAGGAAAAAAAGATCTATAGCTAAGTGAATGAATGGCTCACAGGATCTCTTTGGACAAACAACTAAGGAGTTGGAGAAGTTAGGTTTCTATCCTGCACCCAAAGGCAACAAGAAATTTTATTTCAAGGGATAGTTGATCGCCTCACCTGGCAGCACTCACTAGGAGTATAAGCAAATGTGTGAAGAAGACATTGCAGCCCCAGGACATATGGATCAAATGTGCAAACTGTTGGCCCTAGGCTCTTGGGAGTTTAGCCAAGTTTAGTTTATTCGGTGTGCCCAAGGTGGCTGCTGGAACCTGAAAACCAAATTGTCAGCAGGGAAAAGGGTGGGAGGTAAGAGTTGGATGTAGAGAAATAAGTATAGACTTGTTTGACTTGGACCTAAAAAGCAAAATTGGGAGCAATGGGTAGAAGCTGCAAAGAAGATTTTGGCTGGATAAAAGGGGGTGGAGGAAGAAAATTCTCTAACAACTGAAATTCTCCCAAAGTAGAGGTGACTCCTTTGCTAGAGGCCTTCAAAGGAGAACTGATCAGCTGCTCATTGTTGAGGATGTAGAGAGGATTCTTGTCCAAATAATGAAAGATTAGGCTAAATGACCCCTAAAATCTCTCCCAGTTCTGAGACTGTGATCCAGTGATTCAAGTGATCCCCTTTTGCTACTTAATGCTCCCAAGGAACAGGGAGAAGAGCCCCAAATTGAAGGGCTAAGCAATTCCAGAGAGACCTGTCTGGCCAAATTAGGCACAGACCAATTTTAATTTGTTGTTTGTTTATTTGAGGACAACAAAATTAAATTCATCTGAAATTTGTCCCAAAAGAGATGCCCAGACTTGGATTTAGGGTCATAATTCTATCTGAGGCTACATGCTTTGATACCACTTTAAACATGACTTTATTAGGATACCTTGGGAAGTCACTGTGAACCTCTGTTCCTGGTGCTATGAGATAAAGGGGGCCGATTGTTCCCCCTTGACCTCTCTGAGTGATTGCCTGCACCCTTGTCACAGTCACTTAGGGATAGGGCTGCCACTAAGAAGTCCATCAACTCTCCCTCCCACTGTAACAAGTCTGTTGAGGTGATTGATGGAAGGGGATTCCTGGGAGCCTTGGGTCTGGATTTCCTCCAGCACTGGCAGTCCAGCTGAGCTTCCCACTTGTTCAGACTGATAACATCTGTGGCTTCCCACTCCTATTTAGATAACCCTGGGGCCATCTGATGTAGAAAGGAGGCAGGGGTGTTGGAACTCATGGATTTAACGGGATTTCCAAATTTCACAATTGAATAAAGAGCAGCCCTAGGAGCAGAAGAGGTAAAGGATATTAACCTCCTCCAGTTTACAATTGGGAATGGACTTTCTTTGTAGCAATACAGACAGGGACTATCCTAGATAGGGGTTAAATTTATAAGACACAGATCTTGTTTTCATCAAATGAGAAGGTGAGACACTTGGACACATAATAATACCCTTATACAGTGAATTAAGTGATTTAAGAAAAAAGAAAAAGAACTTTGGAAATGTAGAAGAAGAATTTATTTACAGCTGCTGTTCCCTTTCGACATTTTAATTTGGCCCCTTGGCTTCAAAGTCTTTTCTGGGTCTTAAAATCATTAGAAAAGAAACTTGCTTTGATTTACTCTTTGTCAGGGTCAAGAGGTAAGAGGAATAGGAAGAAGAGAGATACCAAAGTTCACAGAATCTTAGAGTGAAAATGAATTTTATTTTATAAATACCAAAACTAAGACCTGAAAAGAGTCAGTAACTTACCTGAAGTCACACTACCGGTTAAAAATTCTTTTTTTTCCCTTAAATTCCAATTTTACACAAATAGACTAATCAATTTATTATAAAACGAAGGGCTTCCTTTTTTGCCACACTAGATGCCCAATCAATACTGTGTCAACTTCCTAGAAATGAAGTATTAGGGCATCGGAAAGGGTTGGGGGGTGTTCCATCACATTTAATTGTATAAATTAATCTGGTTTGTAACTGAGTCACCACAATGGTAGCTTGCTTGAAATGGAGCCTTTCCCCTAGCTCTCCTGAAGCAACTCAATCCAAATCTGGCAGATGGCTGCCTCTCCTAGCCAAGAAAAGGAAAACAAGATTGTAAAGCAAAAGACTTTGCTCGGTAGGCTCTTACTCAAATGTGCCCCAAAGACCCAAAGTCAAGTACCCTGAGTACTCAAGAGTGAGAGCAAGAGACTCTGAAGTCATGTTTGCCAGAATAAGCCTCAGAGTCTGAGAAAATCACACTGCCCATTCCCAAAGGAGCACTGAAGGAAAGAACAAAAACTGATCAAAATGACAAGCTGGGATTACAAAAATATTCAGAAGAACCTGAAAGCTCCTGAAACGTTTCTTTCCTTTACTATGCTTTTTCTGAAGCCAAGTTGAATACCAATTAAAGAGAAATTAAAACCTGAAATGGAAATTAGCTATACTTTTTACTATCTGCAGTAGTCAGTTGTAACTATATGAATCTTACAAAAATGTCCAAATCCACAATTGTGTTGCCTTCCAGTGAATTGTAGGGAGAGAGAGGGGACCTAGAGAGTGAGTTGCAAAATAAAAATGCAAAATAGTCTCCATTAGAATATAATTCTACTTTGAACAAAGTCTTTCCAAAAAGCATTTTGACATTTAAATCATCATTCTCTTCACTCCACATTGTTCTCTTCCCCCTGCTCCACAGCAGACTTCTTTCAAGTTTGAACCCACTGCTATCCCATTCAGACTGTGGTTTTCCTTCCTTGTTCCCTGAATCTGCTGTCTTATCATCTTGGACCTTTCTACACTGTTATGGTTAAGCCTTTGATCCTCAAATTAGGACACAGTGTATTGATATTGTGCCTTTCTCCTCTCTTTTTGGGACATGTTGAATTCACATCATCCACTAATTAGTGACTGAGAGAGAGCATGGCTTACCAACTAGAAGGCCAGTCTAAAAAGATATGAAAATATGGATTCAAGGAATGCCTTTTGGCATATGCTGGCTGTGTGACAACAGACTTAAATTCTCAATGGCCCAGGAAACTCTTAAAAACCATAGATTTTAGAAAGCTACCAACCTTCATCTGCCAAGAGAAAGTTCCCCTTGCTTACGAAATCTCAGGTCCTAACCACCTCCCCCAACAAAATCCTTCACACAGTATGCCCCTTCCCTGTTGTACTAGGGACCCTTAAAAGAACACAAACCTCTTCTCCAAAAGCAAAATGTGAAATATATAGAAACCTTAAATTATGATTAGGACTTAGAGAATAAAGTGGGGCTTGGTGGTTAAAGGAAAGAAGTAAACAAATTCTCTTTGTATGGCTTGGCCTTAGATAGAAGACACAGTAAAGCTTAGATAGAGAGATAGATAGATCATAGATAGATAATAGATAGATAGATAGATAGATAGATAGATAGATAGATAGATAGATAGATAGATAAATAGATAGACAGATAGATAAACAGACAGATAGATGAATAGATAGATAGATAATAGATAGTTTTCATCCAAGAATGAGTCCATAATGACAGAGGAAGTAAATATGAGTGCTAGATTCTGCATAATGAACAGACATATTCTCAATTCTAAGCAGTCTATGACTGCACAGAAAGAGACATCAAGGATATAATGTTGAGAAAGGACCAAACTAAGAGCAGTAACAAATTAGCCAAGCAAGAGTTCAAGAACTATTGGAATTCAATGGAACTGAAATGAGTTTCCAAGAGCTCTCAAGTAGCCAAGAAATGTTCTGTTTATTCAGTGACTTGCTGTGAGCCATCTAATTTTCAAGCTTGCCTTTGGAGCATCAACTAGGGATGACAAGTTTCTTTTAAGTTTTCATTGTTTAACTAAATGATCAAAATTTCAGTTATTTTAATGAGAAAGTTATTTTTGTAGAGTAGAACCTCTTGGGTAATTTCTGATCTCAATTATACTTCCATTCAGATCTATGAATAATCTCTACCCCCTCTAGGGAAAAAAGAATAGAAAGGGAGGAAATGGAAGATGGTAGTATAGAAGCAGCAAGTTTCCGCAGCTCCCACACAGCCACCCTAAATACCTATGAAATATGACCCTAAACAAATTCTAGGGCTCTCAAACTCACAAAAATACAGAAAACACATCTCTCACTGAAGGCGGCTCAGCAGCAGGGACTCATTGCAGCAGGCCAGGAGCCCAGGCCAACCCAGACTGAAACCAAAACCCAGCCAGGTCCCAGGGCAGTTGGGAAGAGTTGAGCTTCCCAAGCCTCAGTGTTGAGTCTACCCAAGGTAGCAGATCTAAAGCACCTCAAGGTATCTTCACATCTAGCAAGCCAGGATTAAAGAAGGTCAGTGAAAGTGGAAAAATCAAGCTGAATTTAGGGGGGGGGGAAGCAGTTCAGCCAAGCTGCCCCCCGGGCAAGGAAGCAGTGGGGGAAGGGCAGGAACTGCTGTAACTGGCAGCTGCCCCAACTGGGCTGCTTCAGAGCTCCTGGCCTGTGGACCTCGCAGCGGGGCTGAGTCAATTGATCAGGGCCAAGTGCTCTTTTGTTGAGAGGCCTGGATCCAGATCGTGGTCTTCGTTGGTGGTCCTAGGGTGCACTCTCTGCAAGCCAAAGCTGGGGGGGGGGGC
>JAQQSW010010220.1:0-13046 GCA_028646575.1 Pseudocheirus occidentalis | reverse complement strand
TCATGCTTCTTCTATTTGACTGTCAAATTTTCTTTTCAGTTCTGTTTTTTTCAGCAAGAATGTTTGAAAATCCTCTACCTCACTGAATGACCATATTTTCCCCTGGAACATTATACTCAATTTTGCTGGGTAGGTGATTCTTGGTTTTAATCCTAGCTCCCTTGATCTCTGGAATATCATATTCCAGGCCCTTTGACCCCTCAATGTAGAAGTGCCAGATCTTGGCTTATCCTAATTGTGTTTCCACAGTATTTAAATTCTGCTTCCTCTTGGCAGTCTGTAATATTTTCTCCTTGATCAGGGGACTCCAGAACCTGGCTATAACATTCCTAGGAGTTTTCTTTCAGGGAGATGAATGGCAAATTCTTTCAAGTTCTATTTTGCTCTCTGGTTCTAAAATATTAGGGCAATTTTACTTGAGAATTTCTGGAAGGATGCTTTCTAAACTTCTCTTTTTTGATCATGGCTTTCAGACAGTCCAGTAATTTTTAAATTGTCTCTCCTGCATCTATTTTCCATGCCAGTGGTTTTTTCAAGGAGATATTTCACATTGCCTTCTATTTTTTCATTTGTTTGGATCTGTTTAATAGTATCTTGATTTATCATAAAGTCATTTGCTTCCATTTGCTCCACTTTAATTTTGAAGGAATTATTCTCTTCAGAAAACTTTTGAGATTCTTTTTCCATCTGGTAAATTCACCTCATTGACTTTTTGGGCCTCTTTTGCCATTTGAGTTAATATATTTTTTAAGGTGTTATTTTCTTCAGTCAGGTTGTTGACTCTTTTCATGATTTCCTTGCATCATTCTCATTTCTCTTCCCAATTTTTCCTCCACTTCTCTTATTTGGTTTTCAAAATCCTTCTTACACTCCTCTATGGCTTGTAGACAGTCTTCATGTTTCTTGGAAGCTTTTGGTGTGGGAGTTCTGACTGTGTTATCTTCCTCCTGTTCCATGCTTTGATCCTTTTTCTCCTCAAAAAAGGTTTCTAGAGTTTAATTGCTGTTATTTCACTTCCTTTGCCTGCTGTTACCAGTGAATTACTTGATTTTTTAGCTCTGTGGAACTCTGCTTTCAGAGGAGAAAGCTCTGTCCCAAATTGCTCAGGTTTTCACAGCTGCTGGAGTTATTAGGAGGCTGCTACAGCCCCCACCAGCTTTGGCTCACTGAAAATGCACCCCAGGACCACCACCCAAGACCATGATCTGGATCCAGGCCTCTCACCACAAGAGCACTTAGCCTCTGAATGGTCGTGTGGTCCCCCTGCAGGCTGCAGGCTAGGAGCTCTGAAGCAGCCATGTGGAGGCAGCTGCAGGGCCATTGCTTCTGCTGCTTCCTTGCCCTGGAGGCAGTTCAACCTGACTGCTTTTCTCCCCAAGAATTAGCTGAGTTCCACTGACCTTTCACTTAGTCCTTGTCTCTTATAGCTTGATAATTCTGGAAACTGCTACAGCTGCTGCTGATCCACTCTCCTGAAGGCTCCAGCTGCAGCTTGTCCTGGCCACCCCTAGGGCCAAGCCATAGTTTCAGGCTGGGCTAGTTTTGGCTCCCAGAAGCACTGCAACAAGCCCTTCCTGCCAAGCTGCCTACAGCTTGTTTTTCTTTTGTGAGGTTTGGAGTCCTAAAATTTGTTTGGAGTCCTAATTTATGAGTATTTGAGGTGGCTATGTGGGACCTGCTGAACCTTGTTGCTTCTATGCCGCCATTTTGGCTCTGTCCCCCCCCCCTCACTTTTTTGATCATGTACCCTCATCAGCTAAAAGTTTTGAGCATGTATTAAAATTATATGTATATGCTTATTGTTATACATATGTAGTACTGTAGTATTATGTGCATTATAAAATATACAAAATAAATATTTAAAAGGAATGAGATAAAGATGAAAAAATATTTGATCCTAAAGCCAAGAGAGAACATCTGAAATTTATCAAGTAGATGAGCAATATGATCAAAACTTTATGTTAGGAAAACTGGAAGTTACATGGAGGATGAATTACATGGGGAGAGACTTGAGGCAGGTAGGGAAACCACTTAGGATGCTACTGCCATAGTCCAAGTGGGAGGTGATGAAGATCTAAAATATAGGTCTAAACTTGTGGTCATTTGAGTAAAGAAGAGATATGTGAGAGATGTTGTTGAAACAGTAATGACAAGATTTTGAAAATGACTAGATAAATACATAGCATGAGGAAAAACGAGTCAAGGACAAAGTTGAAGTTGTGGACTTGACAGAAAGGTTGTAGTATCAATAAAATAGGGGAATTCAGAAGATACGTGGGCTTGTTAAGAGAGATAATATAATCACAATTTAACCAGTTCTGTTCATCTTATACGGTTCACTTCCATCAAAATTAACTATATAGTCAGGACAGGGAGACTTACTGGTCCCATGCAAGTGCAGAGTCTGCCCACCAAAAAGCGTATGAGGCAGTCCATGGGGTGTGTGTGTGTGTGTGTGTATGTGTAGAAATGACAGGATGTGGGGAGCCCAAAGGGTTGGAATTTTGCCTGTGCAGCTGCTGTAAGTCTGGTGGGAGGGGGAGGAGCAGGGAAATGTTGAAGGGGGCATTGTTGTTGTGTTGGACACAAGCCCAGTTAGCTGTGGGTTAGGGGAAAGTGGGATGTAACCCATCTTTCTGCCCTGATTGGTTGGTCATACATGTCTTGGGGTCAAACCACAGACCTTTGGGTGTCATTCCATAACTCCCCAGGGAACTCTAGCCCCCACTTTGAAAACTATTGGATTAGTGAGCTAATAATTTCATATATGGTTTTAACTGCACAAACTCTTTCATAGAATCAGGATCATAAAATCCCACAGTTAGAAGGGACCTTAGAGGCCACCAATTCAACTCATGAAACCTGAAAAGGAATACCCTATACAACATATCTGACAAATGGTTATCCATCTTTTGCTTGATGACCTCCAGGGAAGGCAACCCCTTCATCCCAAGGCAATCTATTCCACTTGGGGATAGCTTTCACTTTTAGGAAGTTTTTCATTCTAACTCAAATATTAGACTTTATATCTCTATTAAATTTCATCTTATTAGATTAGACCCAATGATTTAAACTGTCAAGGTTTTTCTGAATCCTGACTCTTAACCAAAATCTTACCTGTCCCTCTGAGCTTTGGGTTACCTGAAAATTTGATAAACATCATCTAAGTTAATGATACCATGAAGTGCCAAGCATAGATCCACTGGACAGTCAACTGAAAATATCCTTCCATGTTCATATCAAATCATTGAAGACTAGTCATTCAATCAGTTCTGAATTTATCTAGCTGTACTACTGTCTAGTTTATATATGCCCACTTTTCCACAAAAATAGCATAAGAAACTTTGTCAAATGTTTTGCTAACTCTAGACAAACTGTCTAAAGCATTTCTCTTAAATGAAAAATTCAGTAACCCTGTCAAAAATTAAATGTTTAGTCTCTTATGAACTGTTGTTAATAAAGTCATGATGACACTTTGTGACCACCACTTCCTTTTCTGGATTTTTCAGAAGTCACTCCATTTAGTTATACATTCTAGGACTTTGCTAGGAACTGAAGTTAAGTTCACAACCTATAGTCTGAAGAGCATTTTCTTTCCTTTTTTTGATAATTGGATCATTATCATCATTCTATATCATGGCACCTCCCCCATTTTCTATCATCTTTCAAAAATTGCTGACAGATGCTTAGTAATTCCATACATCAGTTCTTTGAGCACCTTGGGCTGTATTTCCTCTGGACCAGGTGACTAGAATTCACCAAGGGCAATTAGCTGCTCTTTTAAAACTTGCCTTACTTGAGTATCCATTTATATTGAATATCAATTTCCCATTTCCAAAAGAGAATACCTAGAATTCTGTAAAGTACTAATTACAAATGGTATTTGCACTCAAGTGTAATTATTTAAATATAGGAGTCACATGAATAGCACTGATTAATTATAAAAAGATACTTTCATCTAATGGAATGTATAAGAAGAGTCACAAAGGAATAAGCACTAAGAAATCATACTGACATGTTCTTTTCAACTAAAGTGATACAGTGTAGAAGATATTTTATTTGACCTTTTAACATTAGGTATAATCTTGTGGGTGGCATTTTTAAGCACCTAGACTTGCTTATCATAGGCACCATTATTTCCTAAATCCTGAAAAGTTTGCAGGTGATTGCAAAAAGAAACATTTTCCAAGGAAAATGTACCATTCATGAGAAACTATATTAATAATGTTGAATAATAACATGGTTATGAATAGAGATTCACATACCCAATAAAAGCAGAAGGAAAAGTGCTGGCAAAACACTTATTTGTACCTGAACATATGAAGAATTCTGGCACAGGGGAAATTGCATTTTGAAGGCCTTGGCTTGGTCTTTTTTTAAATTTTTAAACAAGTCTTTGCAGTTTAATAAGCATTTATTCTTGAAAACTGGAGTATATTACTGGTGTGACTAACAATCTTCACGTTATTCTCTACAATCTGTACAATATGATTACAACATGATCAATAGGTCTCTGTTAAAATCATTGTACACAAGCAGGATAAAATCAATGATG
Organism: Pseudocheirus occidentalis; assembly: GCA_028646575.1. Classification (NCBI taxonomy): domain Eukaryota; kingdom Metazoa; phylum Chordata; class Mammalia; order Diprotodontia; family Pseudocheiridae; genus Pseudocheirus; species Pseudocheirus occidentalis. The sequence goes on along the minus strand of JAQQSW010010220.1, from coordinate 8,491 downwards.
TACATCCTTCATGTTTAGCAGTTCTGCAATCTGGCTCTCATGTAGCAATGACAAGGAAATAGGAATGCTCACAAAAGGTGGAAGTAACACCAATGGTGTCCACAGCTTGACTGTTATGTTTAATTTATAGGTAACACACTTTTTTTTGGATTCCTGAGGATTTTATGTAAATCTGAGTAATACTGAGTAAATTTGCTTTGTATTATGTGTTATATGTACTATAATGTGTCACAATTTTATAAGATTGGTAATTTATTGAAACTAGCTCAGCTAAAGTTTTTTTTTAAACAACTCCTTTTTTTTTCCCTTCTAAGTCCCTTTTTCTTCCCTTCACATTAACAATGTTCTAGATTGTTAAAGTCATGGTGTAGTAAAACAAGTGCTTAACTAGGTAATCAGCTTTTGTTATTTCCTATGAGTACCAGGCTTGGAGTTAGGAAGACCAGAGTTCAAACACTGCCTCAAATATCTACTAGCTATGTGAATTTGGGCAAATCACTTAACCTTCATTTGCCTCAGTTTCCTCTTCTGTAAAATAGGAATAACAGCATTTCTATTTCAGGGTTGTTGTAAGGATCAAATGAGATAATTGTAAAAATGCTTAGCATAGAGTCTGGCACATAGTAAGCACTATTTTACATATATTTGTGTTATTTATTTTGTTATTATTACTTAATACTACCTTAACTTCAGTTTCCTTCTCAATAAACTGGAGATAATACCTGAAGTAATTACCTCACAGGGCTGCTGTAAAGGGTACACTTATAGTGTTTTTAAAACCTTAAAACATAAAGTAAACAGGTGTTATTATTCACAATCCTTCAGCAGTTGCCTTGAAGGTATATTTAGTGTAGTTTCTATATCTCCCTGGGTTGGTCCCAGGACCTCTGATTTTCCCTTTCTGGAAGCTGGATTAGTGGTATCTCTAAGCACCAATCTTTGAAGACTATAACCATTGTAAGGTCCCTCTCTCTATTTATTTATATCTTTCTTATCCCAAGGAAGCATTCTTCAGTGGAAACCCAATTCACTACTGAAACAATGTTTCCCTCTTTCTTTCTTACTGTTCTTGTTGATTTAACTGAGTATTCTCCTACTTGAGATACTTGGTTATTTCTGGCTGTTTTTCTTATGTTCCCCATTCCTCACTTTCTGACTCTTTCCCTTTAACTGAAATATTCCTGGGTATTAGTCTTCAAAGTTGTCTCAACCTCTTCCAACTATGGACAATTTACTTTTCATTCTGCATATAGTGACTTCTTGTGGGAGAGGGAACAGAACTAGCTCCAATTGAATGCCAGTCCCCTTTTTTTCAGGTTTAGTGGAGCCATACATCCTACTCATGCTGGCATCTTGTTCTAGGTCTCTGACTATTGTTAAAGTACAGTACTGCTGGGCTGAAGTCCTAGGCAGAGGAAACTTCGTTCTTTTGGTTTTATAGAGCCCCAAGGGAATGGGGAGGGGAAAGGAGGGGGACTAATTCTCCTATAAGCTCAAGGTTGGCTTGTGTAGTCCTGTTGAAGCTTGGTGACAGGAGAGGGTGCTGAATAAGAATTTTAGTAGTTAAGAGATTAGTCTCCTTTGCTGTGCATTGGGTTTTTACATTGTTGCTGTTCTTGGTGTCTTAAGGTGTGGAAACAGATGACATTTATTTACTGCTTGTGCATAATTACTATTTTGTAGAGGTTTGACAGGTTGTGAGGCTCAGAGAAAATGTTGAATCCTCCATCGTGTTGTTCATATGACCCAGAAATCGACTCATTCCAAGATATTACTGAACTGACTCTGTGTACAACCAATCTGTTGAATTAATAGAGCAAATGTGAAAATCAGCACCAAATCTGAAACGAAAAGTAAAAATGAGAAGAAAATGCAGCAATACAGTTACAGCTTTAATCTGATCTATTCACAAAAGCTATTAATTCCATAGAATAGGAAATTTCACATGAAAAAAAATTTCTGACGTGTTATCGTCATTTCTACAAAAGTTTAATAGATTTAAAGAAATCACCATAACAAAAAGGTTCAAAGAGCCTAAAAACTGTCTTAGTAAGCAAATACTTGATCTCCTTGACAATTAGAACATAGCAGAGAGTAACATGGGTTTAGAGTATATAAGCTTACTGTCAAAATATTATGGAGAAAGGCTGTAAAAGACACTGAGCACTATTACCTCATAAAATATACACAGTAGAAGGGAAATCAAGTTTCCAGAACCAATGAAAGCAGATTGTCACAAGAGCACTGAAGGATGAAATTGGAATAAGGATAACAAATAGATTAACAATGGGAATATATGTCAAGATTTCCATAACAATCCATTTTTCTACCAGTAATAGTGGAGTTACCGCATTTAAATTCTAATGTCAGGACATTAAATGTATTGAGGAAGAAGAAATGCCACTTAAAAAAAAACACCTGTGAATATCAGCTAGACTCTACTAAATACACCCAAAAGAGGCCTACTCAAAACTCAATAAAAATTTGAGGTCAACTCTTAAGATATTTGAAAGGGGAGGATAATTAATAATTGGAAAAATTATGAACATTATTGTTCCTGAAAAAGTTGATTATGAGAACATAAATAACTACTGACCAATATGCTTCCTTTCTCTTTTCTGTGAAATATGAGTGTAGTGTGCCCCATTCAGAGCATCCTTGATAAAAATCAGAAAGGGAAAAGCATACTTTTCACATGAACTACACCAGGTCACATCTTTTCAGACAAATAAATGACTGAATATAAGATCCAAGTATGATTTATTATTTATAAAGTACTTAATTCATTTCAGCAAAATTGAACCCATTTACCAAGATTCCCCTTGAAAGATAAAAGGGATAAGTTTGTTCAATGATCTACTGATCGTTAATGTCAAAAGAGGAATAAAGAACTGTGTACTCATTGAGTGTGTCTGCCACTGTCATCGAGAGATATCTAACACAGAGTCTAAAAGGAATGGGGGTTACCTATGGATGGTGAGATCCTGCAGATATTCCTGCATATGTACGGCACTGTGCCTATAGCCCTAAAACACTGAAGAACCTCCTAAAAGAGATAATAAAATAATCATTGATACTTATATCTTTTGAAATTTGAGAAACATCATATAGGTTTTCTCACTGGAGCTTCACAATAAATCTGTGAGACAGGTATTATAATTTATGGGTAGGGAAATTGAAGCGAAGACGAGTTAAGTGACTTGCTCATTGTCAAATGGCTATAAATGTCAGAGGTGAGATATGAATTCAGGTCTTTTCCCCTCTAAGTCCAGTGATTTTTCTAGCAGACCACCTCACTTCAATTGCTTAAGAGTTCAGTTTAACAACTAACTTAGGGAAAAATAAGAGAATAAAAAAGTTCCTTCTGTCTAGGCTATAATATGTTCTTGGAATGACAGCCCATAGACCTGGCCCATAAGTATATCTATCTTCAAAAGACACCAGAGAGCAACAATGAGCTCAATTTAGAATTGAATAGAAGGAAGAGAGTGGGTTAGACTGCATTCAGGAAATTATGCAGCACTTTAAACAAAGAGCCTCAAGCTTCTTTCTGAATCACAGATCCATTTTTTTTACATCAATATTATTTCAGTGGACCTACATGGTACTCAGTCACAGAATATGGTCATCTCCAATGTCAAAACTGCTTACGACCTCAAAAATAATGGAGAGACAAAGTGGCTATAAATTAAGCTGTAGCATATTATTATGAGTGAATGACTGAAATACAGAGCCTTTATGAAGTGTGCCAGGAACTGTGATATTTAGTGGGGATACAAAAACAAGCAAACCAGACAATCCAGCCATCAAGTAACTTACATTCTAATAGAGGAAGATAACATGTATAGGGGAGTCGTTGCTAGGAAGTGTTATGGACAGGAGCAGCTCTTTTTATTGTTGTAAAGAAATGGAAATTTAGGATGGTATTCATCTATCACTGAACAGCTCAACAAATTATGGTAAACATAAAGTAATATTACTGTGCCATTACATAAGAAAAAAAGATAAGGATGCTTTCAGAGAAACCTAGCAACTCTGATGCAGATACAGAGTAAAGTCAGTAGAACCAGGAAAACCATTTATAAATAATATCGTAAAAAAAAAAAACCCACACAACTTTGAATGACTCAAGAACCTTGTCTAATGCAATGGTCACTCATGATTCAGGGGACTAATGATGAAACTTGGTACTGATGTTCTGACAGAGAGCTGAGGGACCCAAGATGCAGAATAAGATATATATTTTCAGGGTTTAAAAATCTGAGGGTCAAGAATGAGAGAGTGGGGTCTAGAAATAAACAGAAAAAGACGAAGGGGGGAAAAAAGAAAGAAGGAAAGAAAGGAAAAGAGGGAGAAACAACGGAAAGAAGGAGGGAGGGAAGGTCACAGAAATAGTCATTGAAGCTTTTTTTTTTTAAAAAAATAGTACACAAAGGTCCAGAATCACAGACAAGCTTTGAACTCTGGACAACTTCGAAAATTATGTTTTAAATTTGTTTTTTAGAAAAAGCATAAAAAAAGAGATTTAGACTTTTATATACAATCCTCTTTTTCACTATTTATAGGGTAGGGATTCTTAACCTAGAGTCCATGGACTCTGGAGTGGCCTGTGGACAGATATCAAGGAGTGTGTGAATTGGAAAAACAAACAAAACACATTTTGATAACCATGCTTCATTACAACGGATTTCCTCTGTAATCCTATGTATTTTATTATATGCATTTAAAACCATTGTTCTGACAACATATCCATACGTTTCAGTAGATTGCCAGAGGACCACGACACAAAAGAGGTTAAGAAACCCTGATATAAGAAAACATTAATTTTATTTGGTGTTTGTTAAATTCAAGGTAAAAATATACGACAATAAAAAACCAAAGGTGGTACTGAGGTTATAAATTTGAGTTACTTGGAGAATAGAGGATTTTCAACTGAAATAGGAATGTTTAGAAGACATGAGAGGTTAATGAGGAAGAGACTGATGTTAATAGGATATCCCTGTTAACTCATACAGGAAGCATTTTAGAGATGAAGGAAGAGAGATTTCCAATGGCTATACTGACTCAGGATTCAGTTGTGTATAGACAATATAATCCTTATTTAATTAAATCCTTATTTAATATTTAATCCTTATGTAATCAATAACTGACCAAGGATGGAATATAAAAAAGAAGGAAAAAAAGGAATCAGGACACAGCCTTGGATGGCATCAATGTAAACATTGCTAAAACAATCTGGAGCTGGATGTTCTTGTTTGATCCTGAAAACAATCCTATAAGATAGGTTGTACAGATATTTAAAAAATCATTTTGTATATGAGAAAACCAAGATTCACAAGAAGTGAGATTTTAAACTTAGAAAATGACTGTCAAGGTTATTGAATATTAGAAGCAAAACTACAACCCAGGTCTAGACAGTCAGTCAACAAGCAATTATTAAATACTATTGGCCAAGCATTTTTGTTGCACACTAGAAACATATCTAATGATTCCCCGCTTCCCCACTATTCCATATATGCTTCTCTCTTAAGTAAATGAGCTAGCAAACACAAAAGACAAAGAAATAACTTTTATTAGCTGGTCTCTACCCTCTCAGAAACCCCATAGATAAAATCAATATGGACAGAAACTGCTCAGTTGATCTCAACTTTGTATAGGAGAACATCTTGGATGAGATTCCCCTACAACAGGGGCAAGGAATCTGTGGCCCTCTAGGTCCTTGGGTGCAGCCTATTGACTGAATCCAAGTTTTACAGAACAAACCCTTTCATTAAGGGCCTGTAAACTCCCATATCTCCATTTTTCACATTCTACTGAGAATTCTATATAAGTTTCTTAATTGCCACATTTCTGTCAAATGAGTAATTTTGACCCTCTACTGCCAATGTGTAACTCCAATCTACCCTCCTTCATATTGCTTCCCCATTCCCAGTCATCTGATATTACTGTTTTAGAAGCAAACTTCATGTTTTGCCCTGTATTCTTCCTCTCTGTTTCTGTTCATATTGCTGTCTGTGTCCTTGGCTCCCATGTGCGCACTGAATTCCATTCTTGAAAATGGTACTCAAATGCCACAGGTCGGTAATGATGTCTTTCCTCTATAATCTTGCACAGAACTTTGTTTTCACCTCTCCTAAATCCTTTTCACCTATTATTTTGGCTTGTATTTATATTTTTCATATTTCTATAGGAAAGCTATAAGCTTCATATGTCTTATCTAAATTTTTTATCTCCCTCTCTCCATAACCTATCACAGTACCACAGTGCTTTATATACAATAGGCACTGAACATTTTTTGAAGTGTTTTAAAACTACATTGATTAAAATGAATTGTTGAAAGCATTCCTAAATGAAAGAGTCCAATGAAATTTCTTCATATATACATCTGTGTATATGCACATATATGTTAGCTTTAAGTTATGTAATTGTTACCTTTTGTGATTTATATTTTATTAGGTTAATCAGGACTTTCATAATTCCTCTTTATCATGTTTCATCTAATATTAATGTAAATAAATATGAAAACACTTTGAAGTGTAAAATGGTTTATTTTGATTACATTAAAGGTTTTTGTGCAAACAGCCAAGATCAGAAGGAAAGTAAAAACTTCGGAAAAAAAAAAGTTTATAGACAGTCTCTTAGATAAAAGTCCCATTTCTCAAATATATGCAGAACTTTGCCTAACTTAAAAGAATTTGAGTCACTCCACAATTGCTAAATGGTCAAAGGATATGAACAGGCAGTTTTTTGATGAAGAAATCAAAACTACATACAGTAATACTAAATTATTGACTAGGAAAAAGCAAACTAAAAGAGCTCTGAGATATCATCTTATACCTATCAGATTGATTGAAATGACAGATGCTTTATAACTAGGGAATGGCGAAAAAAGTTGTGGTATATGATAGCTATGGTCTACTATTGCACTATAAGAAATGATGATATGGTTGCGTTCAGAAAAAAATATGAAAAGCCTTTCATGAAAAATGAAAAAGAAATTTTAAAAGAACAACTCTGAATGACTAATTTATTTTTACTATGATGAATATTAAGATCAATGATAAAGGACATATGAAAGAAGATACCTCCAGAGAAAGAAATGATAAATAGAAGTATGCATAGTATGGTTTTACATATATGTGTGTGTGTTTGTGTTTAATTGTAGCCTTTTTTAGGGTAGCATGGGGAGGGAGCATAAAATAAAAAGTGCACACAGAGAAAAGAAAACTTGGAAGGAAGCACAGAAAAGTAGGGCAGCTTTGAAAACAATGTATAGTATTTATTACACAGATTTTAAAAAAAATTAACATGGGATTTGGGGGGGGGCAGAGCCAAGATGGCAGCATAGAAGCAGCAGCGTCCAACAGCTCCCATGCACCCACCCTAAACACCCATAAAAATATGACGCTGGACAAATTCTAGGACTCTCAAACTCAAAAAATACAGAAAACACATGTCTCGCAGAAGGCAGCAGGGGAGCATCTCGGCAGGACATGAGCTGAGGCTGGCCCAGCTTGAAACCGATACCCGGCCAGGCCCTGAGGTGGTAGGAAGGAGCCAAGCCGAGCCTTGGCTAGTCTACAAGAGAGAAGAGGTACAGCCTCCAGCATCTCTACATCTACCAAAGTGTGAAAAACAGGGATTGGAGAAAGGTGTGATAAACAGGGATTAAAGACAGGCAGCTGGCATGAGGGGCTCATCCTGCAGGCTGGGAGCTGAGACCAGCCCAGCATAAAACCGCCATGCAGCCAGGCTTCAGGGCTGGGAGGAGCTGAGCCTCCCAAGCCACAGTGAGTCTACTTCAGAGAAGATCTAAAGCACCTGGAACAATCTGCATAAGCCAGGATTAAAGGTCAGTGAAAGTGAGTGAAGCTTTCAAGCTAAATTTTGAGGAGGAGAAGCAGTTTGGCCAATCTACCCCCTGGGCAAGGAAGCAGTAGGAGAAGTGCAGAAACTGCTATAACCTGTGAATGCCCCCACTGGGTTGCTTCAGAGCCCCTGGCCTGTGAATCCCACAGGGGGGCTGAGGTGATTGATCAGGGCCAAGTGCTCTTGCATTGAGCGTCCTGGATCCAGATCATGGTCTTGGGTGGTGGTCCTGGGGAGCACTTTTAGTAAGCCAAAGCTAGGGGAGGCTGCAACACCCCCCTAATAGCTCTGGCAGCTGGGAAAAGCCCAGAAATTTGGAACAGAGCTTTCCGCACTAGAAGTAGAGTTTCACAAAGCTAAAAAAAAACAAAAACCAACCAATTAATTGACTAGCCAACATGAGGAAAAGGAAGCAAAATAAGAACAGCAATAAAACTCTAGAATATTTTTTTGTGGACAAAAAGGATCAAAGCATGTAACGGGAGGAAGACAACACAGTCAGAACTCCCACACCAAATGCTTCCAGGACACCTGAAGAATGCCTAGTAGCTATAGATAATCTATAAAAGGACTTTGAAAAACAAATAAGAGAAGTGGAGGAAAAATTGGGAAGAGAAATGAG
>JAQQSW010010219.1:0-13046 GCA_028646575.1 Pseudocheirus occidentalis | reverse complement strand
TTTCTGGGTTTCCTAGTGAAGGACAGGCCACATTCCGGATTTCTGGGAAGTCTTGTTTGTTGCAACAATTTCCCCCCATCTGTTAAGTTCGGCCTTGTTACCTGTTTCCCTTCTGTCTAGAATCTAACTCTCAGCAGACAGAGGATTGAAAGTGGAGATTACATTAAGTCAGGAAGTCAATTGAGAATGATAAATGCCCGGGATTTTTTTTTCTTTCATAAATTAGGACACTGAGGCAGGGAAAGAGGAAATTACACCTGGGGCCTCCCGATCACAATATTTTCAATAGAAGCCAATTCAGGGAAGGTGGGGATGTCATAATAATGGTATCTTGCACAGGGAGCATATTTGATGCTTTTCCAAAATGCTTTCATACACATTGCTTAAACTGACTTGCACAACAGCCCACTGAAGTGGGAAGAGCAGGCAAGTGTTATTAGCCCCATTTTAGAGGTGTGGAGGGGCAAGCATTTTATTCACTCAGTTAGGTAACGGGTGGAAAACAAGTTCTTTGGACTGTATTAGATCAGGGCAGTGGTGAGGATCCTGCGAACTCCAGGCCACATGTGGCTCTCTAGGTCCTTGAGTGTGGTCCTTTGGCTGAATCCAAAATTCACAGAACAAATCCCCTAAATAATCTGTTCTGGAAAATTTGGACTCCATCAAACGGACACACCCAAGGACCTAGAAGGCCTCAAGGCCACTGGTTCCCCACCCCTAGATCAGGGGATCTTCCCTTTGTTCTGAAATCATAGGACCTTAGATCTAAAGCTGAAAGAAACCCCAAAGGCCAGGAGCCCAGCTTCTGCTAGTAAGCCTCTTCCTTTTCCAGTGGAGGACATTAAGGCCAAGAAAAATGAAATGAGTTACCCAAGAAGAGCTAGGTGGTACAGGGGATAGATCTCTGTCAGAAATCAGGAAGACTTGAGTTCAAATCTAGCCTCAGATAACCGATTAGCTCTGTGATCCTGTGCAAGTCACTTAACCTCAGTCTCCTCAACTGAAACATGAGATAATAACTAATCACAGGATTGCTATGAAAATTAAAGAGATAATATTTAATGGGCCATTATTTATTGTTATATATTGTATTTAGATAGAGTATAGAAGTTTATTCCCTCTACCTCCTTTTCCTTCCCATAAGGACACGAGGGACATGAGAGCTCAGAGAATCTAGCTCCTTCCCACCACAATCCCTCCTTGTTAGAGAAAGCACACTTGGAGTAATAGTCATATGCTCATTAAGTGTAACATTAGAAGGGAGCTTGGAAATTTCATGATCCAGCACCCCCATTTTATAGATGAGGATACTGAGTAAAAGATAGTGTGAATAGCCTGCCCAAAGTTACAGAGTGAGTTATTGGTAGAACTGAGAATAGCAGCTCTCCTGCTCTACTTTCCCTGGCCGCCCCACTCTGCCCCACTACCTGCTTGGGCAGCTTTTCCAGTTGTGAAGAGGCAGCCAAGCAAAGACCACTGCCCGTGGAACTAAAAGAACTGCCTTGAAATCCTGGCTTCACTATTCTTTCAGCTTGGACAAGTTACTTGACTTTTCTGAATTTCAGTTTCCTCGTCTGTGAAATGGGGATAATGAATCTTAATTTACTTGCTAGGGATATGATGACAGAAATATATTGTAAATTCTAAAGCATGAAATAAATTTAAGATATATAAGGTATAACCATCACTAAAAAGGCAGGGTGAATACAGAAGCAGGAGACCTGAGTTCGAATCCTGTCTTTTACTCATATCTACTGTATGACCCTTATTTAGTCACTTAACTTCCTAGTGTTCCAGGTAACCCTCTAAGGCTCTGATTGCCTAGAACAGTGGTTCTCAACCTTCCTAATGCCTCAACCCTTTAATACTCATATGTGGGCATATCTGCATGTGGGCGGACCTGCCTGGAAACAGACATTATCAATAAGTGCTTTCTATGTGTCATACAAAGTGTTTTACTTGGGATTTGAGAGAAAGCCAAATGGTCTTTATCTGCAACTAGCTCACAATATAACTGGGGAGACATGTTTGTAAATGTTAACATACAAGATACATAGGGTGGAGAGACTTTAAGAATGAGCTGCCAGAAGGAGGAGCTTACTTGCAATTATCCAGCTCTTATCCAGGCAAGACAGTCACCATCTCATCCCTGTGTCACCCAGGTGGACTCTGCTGCTCTTCTCCCATGTAGCAGTCTTTGTATGGCACGCCATGTTCCATCAGGCTCCATGAAGGTTTTTTTTTTTTGAAACTGAAACAAAAGCAGTTTCAACCAATATCTGATTGCATTGCTAATGCAGAGATTTAAAAGTCTCTCAGTTTCATTCTCTGTTGCATACCTCCCAATAATGGGAGGTTTTGCTAAACATAACTGAAATAAAAATTACATTTCATGGTTAGGGGTTGAGAATTTCATCTGTAAATCAATTTTCCAATTCTCCTTAGGCTGAGCAGCATGGTTCTTGGTCTCATTTTGGTGAAATAAGAAGCCGCCATGTGAAAATAGTCTTTGTTTTCCATATTGTTAGGACCTTACTTTGTAATGGCGAACAACTGACTGTTAATGAATGGTTGTGATCTTTTTGGGACTCTCTCTGTTATCTTCAGATCTCCTGGAAAGATGATCTTCCTAGACATTGGTAAGAGAGGAATCTTTTCTTCATCACCTCCAAATCTTGCTCCAGATTTGATGTAATTGACATACTTTTGGCCAAAGTGGGAACAAAGGCAAGGCTTCTCTTTGGTACTTCCCCTTGTTCATGCTTTTTAGGTGCATAATTTAGGCTGTCACTCCTCCATCTTTCTGAGTCTCTCTTCATACAACAAGTACATTCTACAATCTGTTCTAGATACTAGATCATATTCACTGGCTTGTCTTATATTACCTTTCTTGAATCTGCTTCATATGTATTAGGCCAGTTGCTTTCCAGATACTGTAAGGTTCATAAAGACAGGATCTGGGGGGCATATTTGCCTTTTGTTTTTTCTCTTGAGTGCCCTGCATATCACAGGACATATTGCAGGCGTTCAATAAATGCTTGCCAGGATTTCTAACTTTGAAAATCAAGGCAGTTTATGCTGCCTACCCCCTATCTTAACTTTAAGCATAAATATAACCCCAGAGAGGAAAGGGGGATGGATTTACTGCCCATATCACTTTGAGCAAGTAACTTTACCTCTTTTTCTCACAATTATATACTATGTAATATTTGAGGATTGGACTAGACGGACTTTGTGATTTCTTCCAGTCAGAAACATGTTGTTCTTCAAATCTGTGAGTCCCAAATTTATGCTTTTGCACAAATGAGAACTTGGATTCTTTCAAGCTGCTGATAAATTTGAGTTTGCTACATCATGGACAGGTCTTTATCTCCCTTATGTCCTGTGGCTCCTGGATTGTGATAAATGCCTAGAACTTGTTCTCAGAACATAGATTTGGCTCTGGGAGAATGCGGCAAAGAGTCTTACACAATGTTACTCTAGGTGAATAGGAGATTATTTCAGGCAGGAATTCCATGGAAATTGTTTCTATGTTCTCCAAGGCCAAATCAAGACAGTTCTCCCTAAGGAGTCTTACTGGGAAAGTTCATTGGCAAGACGTTGACTGCAGGGCAAATCTGAATTCCTTCATATCAAAAAGAATAGCTCAATTTGCATTACTAGCAGAATATCAGCTTGATAGCTCCTACAAAGCTGACTCGTGGTTTTAGACTCATCTTCAAGTCTAGACCCAGAAAGTGGTGCTGGTCTAAGGACCAGGCTCCCTAAGCATGAAGAGTATCATTACCATATGGTTTTCAGGCTGGGTGTCCTTGGTCACAGCCACTTGTGAATACATCTCCTAAGGGAAGGAGAGGTGGTTTGTATCGATGAAAAAGTACATCCACAGGGATAGAAATTGTCCAAATGAAAGAAGAGTGAATTTGAAACCAATTTGTTGGGATTTTAGATGGAAGCGATAGCAGCTGGGTTCTGATTTATGTCTGGCTGTCACAAAAGGGATCAGAGAGACAGCAATGTCACATTTTCACTAGAAAGTCTGATCAAAAAGTTTTCAAAGTATATCCCCCAAGGCATTTACCTTACAATATCATGTGATCTTTCTGGTTAAGATCTTCCTAAAGAATGATAGATGCGTGGATCCAGAATTGAAAAAGTCCACAAAAGCCACTGAATTAAAAGCCCTTGTTTACAGATGATGAAAATGAGGCCCATGGAAGTTAAGTGACTTTTCCAGGGTCATACAGTTAGTTAGTGTATGCCATAGTATTTGAATTCAGATCTTTCTGACTCCGAATTCATTGCTTTCTCCATGACATAAGGAATTCATTATCTTTTTTTTCAGTCATGAACCCCTTGGGAAGTCTAATGAAGCCTATGAACCCTTTCTCAAAATACTGTCTTTAAATGGTTAAAATGAAATTTATAGGATTAGAATGGAAACCAATTTTATTAAAATGTAGTGAACCGAATATAAAAAAAAAAGAAAAAACCCTTGACAGACCCTATGTTAAGAAAGCATGGACTGTACCAAGTTGGGATATCTTAGAAGTTGGCATAATGATGCATAGTTTCTGAAAATGGGAAGAAGAGGTGTTTATGTCTCTCAAAAGAGAAGGGCCATTTAATCCTTAACATTCCAATACTATAAATACAAAACAAGTTGCACATTGTAATCCCTTGAGCAAGAGGGCACAAGAGGAGTTTGAATTAATTTCAAATATAAAAATTTCAGATAGAAAATATAAAATGAATTTCAAGTAATATAAAAATTATTTTGAATATAAAATATACTTTCAAAATATAAAATTTTAAATATAATTTCAAAAATAAAATAATTTCAAATGGTATATAATATATGTATATTATATATGTCTATATGTAATTTCACATAGAAAGTGTGGTGAATGAAAAAAAGATTCTAAATGTGTGAGTGTGTATGCACTTATATCCACATACATATAGATAGACAACTTCAAAAAGTCTTAGGGAAATTCCAAACTTTAATAGCTTATGAATGATGTTGTTGATCAGTCATCTCAGTTGCATCTTCTGACTCTTTGTGACCCTGTTTGAGATTTTCCTGGTGAAGATACTGGAAGTTTGCCGTTTCCTTCTCTAGCCCATTTTCCAGATGAAGAAGTTGAGCCATACTAGTGGTGTGACCTTGGGCAAGTCACTTAACCCCAATTGCCCTGCCTTCCCCCTCCAAAAAAGCAAAAAGAAAGGAAGGAAGGAAGGAAGGAAGAGAAAGAAAGAAAGAAAGAGAAGGAAAGAAAGAAAGAAAGAAACTGAGGCAAACAGGGTTAAGTGACTTTCCGAGGCCCACATAGCTAGTAATTATCAGATACCAGATTTACACCCAAGAAGCTGAGTCTGACTCACTCCAGGGCTGGCTCTAGATCCACTGTAACACCTAGTTGCCCATACTTAACACTACTAGAGGGTAAAAGATGGGAGTACCCAGGATGCTAAAGGAAATGGAGGTGATCAGGTTGGAGAAGAAAAAATTTAGTGGGGGATATGGGAGCCATCTTCAAGCATTTGAAGGACCATGCACGTGGAGGAGGGATCAGCCTTGTTCTCCTCAGCCTCATGGGGTAGGATCAGGAGCAATGGGGAAAATTTGTTGGGAAAAAAATATTTTGTCTCAATATGAGGAGGAGGGGGATGAAATAAAAACTTCTTCTCAACTAGACCTGTCTCCAGGTGAGCTGGGCTGCATCGGGATGTAGGGAGCTCCCCCTTACCAGGAATCTTCCCTTGGAATCTGGCCAGCCACTCCCTGGGACTGGTGGAGAAGGCAGTTTTGTTCAGTAGTTGTTTGCACTAAGTGGTCAGGAAGTTCCTCCCTGCCTGGCGTTCAGTGATTCTTATCATTCCTGCTTTAGTGCAGGAAAAAGTCTCCCACTAGTGGTGTCTTTTGAATAGACGAGGACAATAATAAGGGCTTCTGTTGTCATTTTAACTGTTCCCACTTGGCAAGTGTTTTTAGCTCCTCATTATTCTTAGGACGTTCAACTCTTCTTCATTCACCAGATATCAGTAATTCTTTTGAACTCAATTAGAAGTTGCTGCCCTCTTGTCTGGTGGATAGGGAAAAATTAAAAAGTTGAATTTCCAAATGGGACTTTGTAGGTCACTTTGGGAAATCTGCAGCTTGAAGCATAGGACCTTCGATTGAGAGCTAGAGGAGACCCAAGAACTCTAGTCCAGTTCCCTGCTTGGAAAGGGAGGCCTAGAGAAGTTATTTCATTGGCCCTGGGCCAGGAGGGATTCCCATCCAGCTCTGTGGAACTCCACTTTATTACTCTATCCTTTATACCAGTGGTTCTCAACCTTACTAATGCCTCGACTCTTTAATACTCGTATGTGGGCATATCTGCATGTGGGCGGACCCACCTGGAGATGGACAGAGTAGCAGAGTCTTGGTTCCTAAGACCATCAGAAATATGTGTTTTCTTATGGTCTTAGGTGACCCCTGTGATCCCTATGAAAGGGTTGTTCAACCCCCAAGGGGTCCTGATCCACAGGTTGAGAACTGCTGCCTTAAACTATGCTGTGTAATTGCAACACAACAAATGGGGAAACGTTTTCTGAAGCATATCCTGGTGTACGTGTGGTAGAAAGAGAAGTGACACAAAGACCTGGGTTCAAGTCCAGATTTTAGTTATTTGCTGGCAGAACTTGGGCAAGAAACTCTTCCTTTCCAGATCTCAGCTTCTTCACCTGCTAAATGTGGAGGTTAAATATTGTGATCCTTCTCTGTTGTAATTTTACGACAGAACAATCCATTCCAGTTCTAAGATTCTATGTTCTAAGGCCCCCTCCACCTCCAACATGCTCTGTGTTAGGTTTTCATATTCCCACTTCTGTGGTTCCTTGGGTCTAACAAAATATTAGATGACTAGAATAGAACATAGAATGTTCTATGACATAGAGATTCTCATTCTTAATCTAGTTCAGTGTTAATGTAAATACTTTAAGCTCTCACTCATTCACTTTGGGGATTATTATCTGAAGCCAATTTTTAAATTTCGGGCTGGCTTCCTTCTGCTACCCAGTATGCTTCTGGGCTGCTGCCCATCCTCTCACTCGCTCTTTGCCTCCCCCCACCCTAAAGACACACACACACACATACACTCACACACGTGCACGCACATACACACACACACGCATGCGCGCACACACACACACAAATACAGCCGCCACCGCCATGAGGCATTCATTACATTCCTGAGAATGTAAAACTCTTGAAAAAGAGAAGGAAAAAAACCCAACACATGCCAAAAGCAAAGAGAAATCAGTTTTGAATTATCTCTCTTTGAGATTGCTGCCTTTGGATACATGAAAAGTCAGTGGGTGGTAATGGTCAAGAATGGATCGCTTAGTGATTTATCCTGACTTCTCAGAGTATATCACTATTATGTCAGTTGTCTAAGAGACTAGCAGAGAAACAACTTGTTTAGGATGTCTTGTTCCTTTTCTCTATATCTAGTCAAGTCACTATGCTGCTCAAATATCTCCTGTGGCTCTGTGTTACCACCAAGGTAAATATAAACGCCTTTGGCATTCAAGTACCAATTGGTAACATCCAACATTGACAGCCTTAACTCATTACTCCACACACTCTTGGATCCAGTTAAAGGAGAGATTTCCTTGTCTTACATGCTCTTTCTTCTGTCCTCTGTAGACCTTTGTTCAGACTAATGCCTGGTTTTAGGATATCCTCACTCTCCCCCTACTCCTGTTGAATTCCTACCAGTCCTTTAAAGGCCACCTTTTCCAGGAAACTTCCTTTAATCCCCACAGTCAATAATGACCATTTTCCCCCCAATCCTGAGTACTTTGTGGTTCCCTAAGACACTCAAGCAATATTGTTTTTATGTGTGCTTGGGGCTTATTCTCTCCTTCCCCCCCTTCCAACTATACTGTAAGCTTCATGAAGGCAGAGCCATGTCTATTGAAGCTTTCCTGATGTTTCACACAATAGTCTTCACTGATGGAAAGTATTTTATTTTTTTGTATGTCTCTGTCAGCTAGCATGGCACCTGGCACACATTTAATAAATGGTTGTTGATTGATACCCCCCCAATTGCTTGGCTCAGTGTCTGACCCATAGTAGGTGCTTAACCAATGTTTATTGACTGACTAATTGACTTTAATCTCTGCAGTTCAGGCAAGGTGAACAGGAGATGCCCACCTCATTGGAGGCCTTTGGGCAGAGGCTGATGCCCACTCACCAGGTGTGACCTAGAGTTATTCCTCAGTCAGCTAAGGCTTAGACTTAGTATGTGAGGAACTTTCTGTTTCTAAGTTTCTTCCAGGAGACTAACAGGAGCAATAGGCCCTTACATCAGTAAAGGGCCTTAGTGATCATCATCAGTTCCATTATTTTACAGATGAGGAACCTGAGACACTGAGGGCAAGTGACTTGTCCAAGGTCACTTAGTGAATCTGTGATGGGGAGTCAGGATTGGGGAGAGGCGAGGTAGTACCATGGAAGGTGCTGGAGTTTGAGTAGGAAGACCCAGATTTTAATTCTGCTTTCTGCATATTATATCCTCTGTGACTTTGGTTTAATCATTTGCCTTCTCTGGGCTTTAGTTTCCTTCATTTTAAAATGCCTGGATTGAACCAGATGACTTCTGAGGTCCCTTCTACCTCTAATGCTGGTATCTTGATGCTTTCAGTTGTAAATTCATTCTCCATTCAGCACTGGAACACTAGACTCCTGACTTCTGACCCTCTACTCTTTCCTTTGAATTCCTATATATTATCTTTTGTTACTTTAAAAACATTATTCTAAGAAGGGGTACACGGTTTTCACCAGACTGCCCACGGTGTCCTTGCTAAAAAAAAAAATCGTTTAAAACAATTGATCCAACCCAGTCCCCTGATTGTATAGATGAGAAAACAATACCTTGACCAATCACTTTGGTTAGTCAGATACAAGCTCTAATATCTCAGATGGATAAACCTCTTCCCCTCCCTATAGGCTCAGATTCTTTGTGTATGAAGTGGATGGAAGGGGTGCTGTGACTGGACCCTTCTCGCTACAAATATCTGAGATTCTAGAATCATCTCTGAGACCATCAGGACACTTTCCTTTGACCTTGGCAACAACTGTCCATCCACATTCCCTCTCACTGCTATTTAGCTTGCTCTGAACAAACCTTGAAAGGGGGAAATAGCAGAAAAGAACATTATTTCTTGTCAGCACACTTGGGACATGGTTTATCATAATTCACTTTGGATGGCAATACTAAAATATATTCCTCTTCTGAATATGTGCAAGATTAATCAAGCTGCATATTAGGCAAGGTTTATTAATCCATAATTTATGGACAAAGGAGGAAGAGATGAGTGATGCAGCTTCGGAATCTTTTCATGTTGCTGAGAATTATGGGAAGGCATTATGATGTTCATATTGAGTGCCTGTGCATGCCCAGTACCTCTATGATTCCACAGACTTGTTGGCTTAGGGGTAATTAGGAGGAAGAGCACTAGTCAAGGCATTAGAGCGACTCTCTGCAGTCTACATCTGTCATTTATTTTGCTGTGACATTGACCAAATCATCACCCTCCTCTGGTCATTGGTGTCCTCAATAGTAAAAAGGAATGTGTTGAATTAGATAATCTCCAAGGTCCCTCCTAGTCTTAAAGAATGCTTTTTGCATTTTCCATTATAAGTCTATCCCAGTTCTTACATTTAAGCTTCCTTCTATAGTATTTTAATCCTCCATGCTAACATTCAATAGTCTAAGGTTTTCCCAGCTCAGATATTTCATTTTCTGAGGCTCCTCCCAGTTTTGACATTCTCTAATCTAAGGTTGACCCAGCTTGGACATTACATGGTCTGATGTTCTTCCTAGCTCTGACATTCTGTATGCGGATGTTTGATCTTTTCTAGGTGTAATATTCTGTGATGTTGTGATGGTATTATTCTGCTGGCTTTGGCAGAGTTGAGGTATCATGAAAGGAATACTTAAATGGTTTCCTCCTTAACCTCATTGCCCCAAGTCACTCTACCCTTTTCATTCTACAAAAATGTTTCTATGCTTGGTGAGAAGGGAGGTGCAGACGGAGCAGGCTTTAGCAAAGGAAGTCAGCTTGCAAAGCTGTCTGAACATAGCAATCGGGTCCCTTCTGGTTCATGGGTTTCTGCATCAGAGTTTTGGATCAGGTTTCTCTTGTCCATGGTCCTTACCAAAGGAAGGCCAATGTTGACTGAGAGATTGAGAATGGGATGCTCATTTAAGTGTTTATAGCATGGCCCTGGGGTGTGGATCCATCCAAATCTACAGCTGCTGTAATTAAGCTTCTTATGCTGTACTGTGAGGAGGCCTTGGCTTGTGGGGAGTGAGACGAGGTGTTTAGGGTCTGGGGATGAGAACCGGCTGGTCCCCAGCCTTCTCCAGGAAGATGCAGAAACATAGCAGCCCAATCAGGCTCCTTGCAAACCTGAGAAAGAACACGAACAACTTGGTAGTTACTGTGGAATTGAGTGAATGTCATAAATATTTATTTATCTTTTTCATGGCTGGCATAAAATGTTAGGATATAAAAAAAGTTGTTCACTATAAAAACAACAGAAAATATATTGGCTATACATCTACTGAATGCACATGTCTCTCTGAGTTTTCATTATATAGTGTAGCAATATACTGAGAGAAATTAAATTTTGAAAAACTGGTTCTCTTGCATCTAAAGCCCATAAGTATTGTAATTAACCCATTTTTAGCCAGAAAACACTTTCCTATACATTTCTGACTAGAACCATATTGTCCCCTGCAGTGGAGAGAGTTATAGTACAACATTTTCTGTTCTAGGAAATCAGAATCGGAATATTAGCAGAATATATTTAGATGCTTTATATTGGAAACAAGGAAATCTCATTTATGTGGCCTTCAGTCATGTGTGTCTGCCAGTTATCCTGTCCATGTTCCCAGGCAAGCCAGCTCTCCTCTCCAATACATTCAGAATTCATTCATTCATTCCAAAAACAGTGATTGAGTTCTTAATGTATGCAAAGTACTGTGGGGGCATTCAAAAGAAATAACATAAGCTAACATTCATCTAATGCCTTAAGATTTGAAAGTGCTTTGCAGGTCTTTGGTATATCACTGTTCATAACAATACTGTGATTGTGTGTCCCCATGCTACAGAGAATGGGACTGGGGTTATTGACTTTCATCCTGTTCCCTGTGTTTGACTCTCACTATCCCAGTACTGTGGCTTGGCGCTGACCATTCCCTTTACCCAGAATTCTTTCCCTTCAAACTCATACTTCTTAGAATCCCATACCTTCCTTTCATGCCACCATGTCTTAGAATCTCTAGAATTCTTTGAGACATAGTTCAAGAGCTGCCTTTTTATGAATCTTTTCCTAATCCCATCTTAACGCCCTCACCTTTCTTTCCTTCCCCATATTATATTTTATTGATTTTTATATAGCTAAGTAAGTAATGTTGGTTCACCCAATAGAAGGTAAGCTCTCTGATGGCAGGGAATATTTCTTGTCTGTGTCCCTAAGAGCTGACACATTGCCCCTCTCAGGAGTTCCTTAAAGGCTCTCCTTGGAGAGGTAAACAAGGAATTTCAAGAGTTGTCCTGGTTGTTTTTTTCATGTATCCAAAGGCAGCAAGAAACATCATATCATGAGGCTCTTGGTTATTCCTGTTACCTGGAACATAGGTGCCAAATAAATGCTTTCTCATCCATTTGATGGTTGAAGCAACTTGCTACTAAGTGTCAGAGGTGGGATTTGAGGTCATGTTCTCTTGACTTCCCATGTCTATCACTCTTTCTAATGAACCATCAAGCCTTCTTTAAATACGAAGTTCTCCAACAAGAACTGAAATCTAGTAGGGATGCTCAGATACAAACTCTAATAACTTTCACATACAGAAAAATATGACAAAGTCAAAGAAGAAGTCTAGACAGAGTGTCATGAGAGGTCTGAAAATGAACGAACTCTATCACTTGGGTTGAGATGACTAAGATATCATCCCTGTCTCTGAAACTCACACTTCAGTGGGGAGGGATAGGCATACACACAAAATTGCCTTAGAAAATGTAATGCAATAAGTGTATAGGAGAAGTACAAACAAAATACAGGAAAAAAATCAGAGGAACATATAATTTCTACTTGGGAAGGTCATAAAAGGCTTCAGAGAGAAAATAATATTTAAACATGGCTGTAACAGATGACTAATAATAGTATTAATAATTGAGGGATTCCATGGGGAACTGGAAAGAATCCTGGAGACGATTTCAGGAGGTCTCTATGTGAATTCAAACTGAAGAGCTCTGAGACCTTGGACAATTCAGTTCATCTTTCTAAGCCTTACTTTCCTCATCTATATACTCAGGAAATAATTTCATAACAGGTGTGAACAGAAGCCTTTCTGGATTGGGCCCACCAGCTTGCACTTATCCTATGTTCTCATTGAGCCATCCTAGTAAGGCCTTCATCACTCAGCAAGGGACCAAGTGTGCATGTCCAGCTCTGTGGGACATGAGGAGAGCCCCAATATGGCAACTCAGCCAGCCCAGCCTGCTTGCTGGTTTTCATTCAGGATTTCCTGTTTCTCAGCCTGTGTACTTATTCTCCCCATCCCTCCTCCTCCTCCTGGCATGCTTTCCATCATCGCCTCTGCCTCTTAGAGTGCCTGATCTCTTTCAAGACTTTGCTCCTCCTACAGGAAGTCTTTCCTGGGCTTCTTAGGTGTTTGGTTCTTTCTCTTCTTTTTTTTTTAAATTTTTTAAATTTTAATTTATTTTCTTGGTTACATCATTCATTTCCACAAGGTTTTGAGTTACAAATTTTCTCCCCTTTTTGTCCCTACCCCCCAGCCTAAAACATTGATCCCACTGTAAGACCCCTCCCACAATCTGTTCCCTTTTATGCCCTCCTCCAACACCTCTCTAGCTTTCTAGCAGGATAGGGAGCTCCTCCCTGCCCCTGTCCCTGTATGTATTATTTCCCAGTTGCATTTAATTGTATAGCTTTAAATACTGGATTCTAGCAATTCCTCTCCTGT
>JAQQSW010010216.1:0-13047 GCA_028646575.1 Pseudocheirus occidentalis | reverse complement strand
GGGGTAGGGACATAAAGGGGAGAAAATTTGTAACTCAAAACCTTGTGGAAATGAATGATATAACCAAGAAAATAAATTAAAATTTAAAAAAAAAACAAAACAACAAACAAAAAAACCCAACATATTGCTCAACTATAGTTTTTAATCCACTCTGGTATTCATTTCCATTTTACAGGAAAACATCCCTTTCCCATTCCCAGTTATGATTATTGTGTCTTTCTTTCCACCCTATTTCTCCCCAGTTCATGTTTTTGTCTCTCCTCTTTCCTTTTTCCTCCTCACCTGTGATTTTTTCTGACTATTGCCTCCCTCAATCTGTCCTCCTTTCTCTCAGCCTCTCCTCCCTTTTCGTCTCCCTTTTCTTTTCTTATTTCTTGTAGGGGAAGATAGATTTCTGTATCCAATTGAGTGTTGAGCCAAATCTGATGAGAGTAAAGTTCAAATAATACTGGCCTCCATCCTCTCTTTCCTCTACTGTGATAAGTCTTTGTGCCATTTCTTGTGATGTAATTTACCCTTTTCTGCTTCTTCTTTTCATCTTCTACCAGTACTATCTTTTTTCACTCCTTAATTCTTTTAATCAAAGAATTAAAAATGAACTTATATCTACAATATCTACAACTTGTATCTAAAACTTATATCTAAAACTTATATCTAAAATGAACTTATGTCTATTAATATTCTATTAATACCCATTCAAATTATTATAATATGCAGTTCTCAAGATTTACAGGTACAATTAATTTGCTCCTATTTTTTTCATTCCTTTTATTTTGTTTGACTAATTCTTTTTTTTTTTGGAGGGCAGTTGGGGTTAAGTGACTTGCCCAAAGTCACACGGCTAGTTTTTCTGTGTGTGTGTTAAGTGTCTGAGGCCGGATTTGAACTCAGGTACTCCTGACTCCAGGGCCAGTGCTCTATTCACTGCGCCACCTAGCCGCCCCTGTTTGACTAATTCTTAATGTGTCATAGAGTCATTAGCTTCTACTTTCCCAATTCTAATTGTTTAATGACTTTTTCTTTAGTTAGTTTTTGTACTTCCCTTTATATTTGGCCAATAGTATTTTTCAAGGAATTGTTGTCTACAGTCAATTTTTTTCTTTCCTTTTCTAAGCTATTTACTCTCTCATATACTTCTCACTTCTTTTTCCAATTTTTCTTCTACATCTCTTATTTGAATTTTAAAACCTTTCTTGAGCTCTTTTAAGAAGCCTTTTCATGGTAGAGCCAAGTTCATGTTTCCCTTTGAGGTTTCACATATGGGTATATTTGATAATGTTATCCCCTTCTATATTTGTGTTCTGAACTTCCCTGTCCTCACAGAATCTATGGTAATTACTTATTTCTGTTTTTTGCTCATGATGTTTGCATAATTCCTGACCTTAAAGTTTAGTTTTTTTGCTGGATCACAGGGGACACTGTCCCAAGCCTCTTTTTCTGGGGGGTCAAGGTCTTGGTCACTGTCTTTGAGTGTGCAAATCTCAGGTGTTGGCAGCTGGGGATTATATGGTTCTTGCGGCTTACCTGGTGCTGATCTGGAATCCAAGGTGGTGTCTGGTGTGTGCTGAGGCCATTTAGGGTTTTTCTACATTTCCCCAGACCTACATTGAAGCCTGAAGAGAGGTGGAGGTCGCTGCTGGAGGATGCCTGCTTACCTGGAGCAGCACTGGAGGCATCCTAAAGCAGCCAAATCCTTCCAAGCTACAGGTGTTATTTTTAAAAGATATTTAGGGGGAAATATTTGGAGGTCTCAGGTGTAGTGCTTCCTCTATTCTGTCATCTTTGTTCTGCCACTAAAAGTCCCTACATTTTTTTGCTACATAATTTTATTTTTGCACTTTTGTCTCCTCTTTATTAAATGTAATTTTCAAGAAGGCAATAACTGTTTCCTCACACACTGCCAAATTATGATTGTCCAAATAACAAATGTTTATCCCCTTTCTTTCTTTTTTGCTTATCCCATTTAGGGATGTGCATGTGTGTGTGTGTGTGTGTGTGTGTGTGTGTGTGTGTGTTTAACAATGCTTCTCAATTTTTGTATTTTGATTTGTACTCCTGCTGCTTTTAGCAAACATGACAAACTGGCACACCTTTAATAAAATCTTTATAAGAATCATGCTAAACCTTTTATCCTCTTCTTATTTTCTCTTTTAGTTCTCACCTCTATAAATTAAAAGGCTAATTGTAAATGAACACTTTTATGGACAAAGTATGAGTGTCTTTATTTCTAAAATGGAAAGTTTCATCTGCTTCTGTTCATTTTTCTTTGATTTTTTATACCTTTCCTATATCTTTTGTCAAAGGTAGTCACTTTCAGAAAAAACAGCACCATTATTACTTTTAACTGAGTAGGTTTAATAATATTTTTATTATTAACTTGATTTCTTTAAAATAAAGGGTATTATTTTCTTTTTTAAAATTTATATCAACTTTATTTTTAGTTTACATAATTCATTTCCACAAGATTTTTGAGTCACAAATTTTCTCCCCATCTTTCCCCTACCCACCACTCTAAAACAGTGATCCCACTGTATACCCCCACCCCAATATGCTCTCTTTTATATCTTCCCCCATCACCCCTCTAACTTTCTGGTAAGGCAAGATGGATCTCCTTACCCCAGTCCCTGTATATTTTATTTCCCAGTTGCATGCAAATAATAATAATGATAATAATAAAGAAGAATAAGAAGATATATATTTTAAATATTTGATTTAAAACTTTAAATTAAAGATTCTTTCCCTTCCTCCCTCATCACCACCCACACTGGAAAGACAAGCAATTCAATAGAGGCAGAATAAGTGTAGTTACACAAAACATCAGCACAATGGGCATATTGTGAAAGACTGACTATATTTCCCTCCATTGTATCCAGCCCCCTACTTGTTCTATTCTCTACTTTGTCCCTGTGCCTTTAAAAATTGTGTGCTTCTAACAACCCTCCCCCCCAAAAACTGCCCTCCCCACAATCATCCCCCTCTAATCCCCTTCCCCCTACTCTCCTGTAGAGCAAAATACCCAATTTAGAGTATATGCAATTCCTTCCTTAAGGCAAATTCAATGAGAGTAAGGTTGACCCATTCCCTTTTTGCCTTCCTGTTCTTCACATCCATTGTAACAGTTATCCCTTGTCTCTTCTATATGAGATAATTAACCCTATTCTGGCTCTCCCTGTCTCCTCTTATTATATTCCTCTCCCACCTCTCAATGTCACTTTTCAATATCATTCCTTCCTATTGAATTGATTCTATGCCCTCTATCTATGTATACCTGTACACATATATACACACACTCACAAATGTATTCATATGCATATATACTCTCCTATATAGACATATGTGTATGTTTACACACACACACACACATATATATACACATATACATACATACATACATTTATATTCTCTTCAACTTCCAAAAAAGGAATCTAAAGTTGGATGTCTGTGTTTGCTTTGCTTCCTTTGCTTGCTCATGTTGCCAGTCAATTACTTGGCTTTTGAACTCTTTGCCACCATAGTACTCTGCTTCCAGAGGAAAGAGTTTGTCCCAAATTGCTGGGGTTTTTACAGCTATCATAGCTATTAGGAGGCCACCATCTCTATAGTTCCCACCAGCTTTGGCTCACTGGTCACATACCTCAGGACCACCACCTAAGACCAGGATCCTGATCCAGGCAGGTTAAGGCAAGAGCACTTAGCCTCTGAATGTTCACTTGGCTCCCCTGCAATCTGCAGGCTGGGAGCTCTGAAGCAGCCACAGGGAGACTGCTGCAGCACCACCACTTCCATAGCTTCTGGCTCTGGGGGCAGAAGGCCAGACCTGCTCCTCTCTCTCCCCCCCCCCCCCGCCAAATTCAGCAGAGTTCCACTGACCTTTTACTTTGTCTGTGGTATTTATGGGAATTAAGTCTGGAAACTGCCACAGCTGGTGGTGATCCACTCTGCTCAATGCTCCTGCTGTGGCTGATTTGCCACCCTGGGGCTAAAACTGGGAGTTCATATGGGGCTGGGCTTAGCTCTCAACGTGCTGCTCTGAACCCTTCCTGACCACCTGCTAGGCTGGCTTCAGTGGGAGATTTGTTTCTCTATCACTTTGTGGCTTCTGGAGCTCTAAAATTTGTTTACAGTATATTTTATAGGTATTTGAGGTGCTTATGTTGGGAGCCACGGAGTTTTCCTACTTGTATGCTGTCATCTTGACTCTGCCCTGGGGTTCTCAAGGTTACTATTTTCAATGAATATTTTTACTGAAAGTTTTTGTCATTGAACGAACATTTTTGGTAACCTCTTCTGGTTAAACTCCTTAAGGATGTTGTCTACAAAGTATGTTTAATTTCCTTTGCTCTCACTCTTTTTTTAATTCCTTAAAGTCTGTCTTACAGTCTCATCATTTACCTGAAACTTCTCTTTCTAAAGATACTAATGATTTTTTCATCACCAACTCTAATCACCTTTTCTATATTCCCATCCTTCTTCACCTTTTTGTACCCTTTGAACTTCTGGACCATTCTTGTTTTTCTTCTCTCTTCCTCTCTCTCTAAGATTCTGAGATACCTCTTATGGCCCTCCTCCATTCCTCTTTTTCTCTCTCTCTCTGTCTCTCTCTCTCTCTCCCTCACCTTTGCTGAATCTTAGTCTATGTCTTTTCCACTAACCATGCGGTTCCTCCAAGGCTCAGTCTTGGACCTTTTCTCTTCTTTCTCTGTAGTATTTCACTTTATGATCTCATCATATCACACTTTTTCAATGATTATCTCTATGTTGATGATCCTCAAATATTAATTACTAGGCAGCTTAGTTGTGCAACTGGTACAATATAAGGTCTGGAGTCAAGAAAACCTGGGTTCAATTCCAGCCTAAGTTTTAGTTGTATGACATTTGGCAAATCACTTTTTAAATGTTTTCTACCTTAGTTCCCTTATCTTTGCAAGGGGGATAATAACACCTAGATCCCAGAGACGTTATAAGGATCAAAGGAGAAAATAATTATAAAACACTTAGCATAGTGTCTGACATATAATTGTATTTACAAATGGTAACAGCAGCAGCAGCGGTAGCAGTAGCAGCTGTTGTTTTTCAGTCCTAATCTCTCTGATGACATGCAGTTCCACATCTCTAATTGTCTCTTACTTATCTTGAACTAGATGTGCCATAGACTCAATGTGTCTAAGACTGAATTAATTATTTCCAAACTATCTTCCCTTTTTAACTTCCCTGCTGTGGAAGTTACCAACATTTTTTCAGACATCCAAGTTTATTACCTAGATGTCATCCTCAGCTCCTATCTATCATCCCTCTTATAGAACCTGTTGCCAAGTATTATTGATTCTACATTTATATCATCTTTCACATTGCCTTCTTCCCTTCTATAACGCTGCCACCACTGTGGCTCAGGTTCCTATCACCTCCTGCCTCGACTATTGTAATAGCCCATTGGTTGGCCAACTTGCCTGCAGTCTCTCCCCATTCCATTGCATTCTCTACTGAGCTAAAAAAAGTGATCTTCATAAAGCACAGATCATATCATGCCCAGTGACTCCTTGTTATTTCCAGAATCAAGTATGTAATCCTTTGGTTGATTCTTAAAGTATGTCACTACCTTTCTCTTCTTACTCATTAATCCCTTCCATGTATACTTTGATTCAATGACATGGTTCTCCTTGAATGTTCCTCACAGAAAGTACCCCATCTCCCAAACTGGAGTATTTTCAAAATCTGTACCTCAAGCCTCGTTATTTCTGCCTCCTAGCTTCCCTGAGTTCCATCAAGTCCTAGCTAGTGTCCCAACTTGTACAGAAAGCCTTTCTTAGTCCTTAATCTTAGTGCTTTCCCTCTAAAATGTTTTTTTTCTATTTATTCTGCATGTATCTTGCTTGTATACATTTGCTTAAAGATTGTCTCCTGTCATTAAACTGTGAGCATCTTGAGAGCCAGAACTGTCTTTTCCTCTTTCTGTCTCTAGCATTTAGCACAATGTCTGGAAAATAGTAGATAATAAATGCTTGTTAACTGACTGACTAAATCTTTTGTATAAAAAATGAGAAAACTTAGCAGGACTATTTCCACTTGGAAATAGAGAACATATTGTCATGATTTTTTTTGTGCAGAATAAAAATATCCAAAATCTTATTACTGAGTATAGAACTATATGGAAGGATTTATAAACATTTGCTAAATATATGAAGCCATTGTGGCTCCCAAGACTCTTCAGGTTATTTCTAATGAAAATGACTTGTGAGACTGATTATTTCTCCTTTTTTGCAGATGCAATCATCAGTTATAATTTAGAATATTTTTGTAATTGATTTATTAAATATTTAGTATCTTTTATTACTAATTTATTTGAATTTTAGATAAATTCCTTTTGGTTATGCTTTCCAGTCAATAGGAAAGTACTTAAACACTATTTTGCATTAAAGTAAGCCACTTTTAAATTTATCTGGATTTTGTATTGATTTTTTGTATCAAAACAGACTAGTTCAAATTTTAGGGATACAAAGACTAAATTTGTAAAATAGAACTATGAAAATTCTAAATCTTTGTATGTTTATGCAAATGACTTGTTAACAACATGATGTCAAGGTATGTGTGTGCATATGAACAAATCTGTTATCTACATTGTTTTATATATCAATCTATTTTAAAATTATTGACCTGAAGAAGTCTTAGGAATTGGACAGAAAAGTGTTATCAGATAGTGATGTGAGCCTAAAATAATGAATTCAAAAAAGCTGGGTGAAGAAGAAGGAAGTTACAAATCACAAAAATGTGCTGCAAATTTAAATTGCAACATTTCTTTTTAAAAAAAGCTAATATGCCCCAAACAGTGAAACTTGAGTGGTAAAAAAAAGTACCCTTCAAAATTTAAGAAGAAGAGAGAATTATTATCATTACAAGGAGCACCATTTAATTTAATAAATACTATTTCCCAAAGTTAATGTACACACTAAACCTATAAGGAAGTTAAAAAATGGCACAGTATTTGTCTTATGCCCTTTCTCCATCATAAAGTAGGATTTCAATAAATACCATTTCCCCCATGCATTCAGAGATGGTGTCAAGTGACAGCTAGTACAGGGAGAAGTATGATTATTTACTACGATGGTTTACTGTGTTAGCATTCTTCTTCAATGAAATGTTTATTATGCTGTTTGTTTTCCTTAATCTGGTAGAGATTCATATAGACAACTATTTTTTGTTTTATTTTGTTTTTGGAGGGGGAAGGCAGGGCAGTTGGGATGAAGTGACTTGCCCAAGATCACACAGCTAGTAAATGTTAATATCTGAGGCCATATTTGATCCCAGGTCCTCCTGACTCCAGGGACAGTGCTGTATTCACTCTACCACCTAGCTGCCCCCTGTAAGCAACTATTACCACACTCATAAAACAATTGCCTCTCAGTCATCAGTACTTCCATATCATACTGGGCAAATGATATTAAAATAGGAGGTATATTCAGCCCACATATAGTTTACATACAAACACACACATACACACACACTATTTAAATAGTGCAAATAACTAGACATATATGTATCATCATTAAAAAATCATAACAAATATTTAATTATTTTCCAAGATCTTAGATGGTACTTTTTTGGGGGGGGTCTTATTGTTTCAAAACTATAGTGATGATATTTCTAAGCTCAATATTCTGATTTTATGTATATATGGAGATAAAAAAAGGTTATATAATGGAATCAGTGGACAAAGAGCTGCCAGGGAAGTCAGGAAAATCTCAGTTAAAGTCCTTCCTCTTATACAGGCTATATAATCTTGGGAAAGTTCTTTAATCTCTTGGTGCCTCCAAGATACATTTTTTAGGTTATAAATGAGGAAGAGTTGCAGACATGTGATGGTAAAAGGAAATTTCTTCATGAGGGATTTCCTATACTGATGAAAACATAGGCTCTATGTTATTCCTCAAATGAAGTTAATACTTGTTTACTTTCATAACAAATTTAATTTTTTTAAACTAGGTCAGAGCATTTTGTTGTTTATAATTTCCATCCATATATTAGGCTTATTATAGGATATTCTTATTATGGAAATAGATAGACATTTTTCATACATACTCACACACAACATCTTCAATTAGGTCATGACATCTTGAAAAGCATATAACACATAGAATCTTAGCTGTGATACTAATTACACAAAGACTAGCATACTTTGAAAGATGTTATATTCAATTTAATACAATGACATTTTAACAGTTTTGAGGGTAAAGTTACTTTAATATGGAAAAAGTCATTAGTGAAAATGAATACTTAAACTCATGCCATACCTTTAAGGTGCAAAGTTACTAATAGAGTATGAAAAATCCCCTAAGGAAAATTTGATTTAGCTTTCCTGTGCTTTTCCAGACCCATTTCCAACACTGCTTAAAGGGGGGAAAGGCAAGAAGGAAGGCCCTGAAGAGAACTACCAGCACAGAACCTGGTGTTACATCTACTATGGATATACAGGCTGCAGCTCCTTTGAAGCCAGGTTAGCTAAGTTTCTAGGAAACACACACATTTTAAAATTTCTTTTTTAAAATTGAAAATCTTTTCTGAGTGTGCTTTCACATTAACTAACATAATCCTGAAGAGAATTTTTGGATATATTTAAAAATCTCCACTGTGCTTTGAGATCAACTCTTATTTAAGAAGGATTATATTTTTAATACGTAGATAATAGTAAAAAAAATGAGCTAATTGGAGGTGAAGTTCATTGTGTTACTTTGGAAGGCTTAGGAATGTGATTGATACTTTTAAATTTTTAAATATTATTTGATAAAATGAGTTATAGATTAAATACATTATGCAAATTCTTGACAAATTAATAAAATTATTATTCTATAAGATATTCATTTTATAATATTTGACTAATTCTTTTCAATAGCTAATATTTTATTTTTAATTTATATTTGTTCAAACTCAGACATTACCTAAGTAGCTGCAACATGATATTTTTCTCATTCAATTTTTTTTCAAGGGCCTTGGTAACCTTTTCTCCTTTATAACTTATGTCCAAGGTCAGTTTAAAATTATGTGCCAAAACCCCTGTTCTTTCTTGATATTAGAAAGAACTATAGAAATTTAGGCCTGGTGGCAAGCCTTGCACATGTGTGCACAGAATTCTCCTTACAGAGTTGATGTCTACTGATATATACCTCATCTCATCCACTATATACTCATTTCCCTGGTGACAGGTATAACTAGGTAAAATATAGACATTGTGCATGATCACCTTTTGTAAAAGAATATACTTTTTCAGGTACAATTCTTTTGCTCATCAACAATGCAAAAAAAATGTACACAAGTGAACCTATTTATTTAACTATTTATAATGATTATATTAAAGTATGTTGTAATGGGTAGAGCATGTAAGCCTCCTCAATTTTAAAGTGAATATAGGTAAAATTGCCCTACCATTACTAGTGGTTATGTGATGAGAAAAATAATTGAATCTGGAAAATCATGTTATTGAGAAACCAATATGAATGTAGGGGAGGATAGATTGCCACTTTAGGAGATGTTGTAGCAGTTCATACTAAGAGATCAAAAGAAAGACTTTGGTGTATATTCAAGTCACTCTGTAATCATCTGGAGAAAGAAAGGTGGTTAAGATCAATAACAGAACTGTAGGCCACTTTATATGCTGAGTTAAGTTCATCCCAACCCCTACTCTGCTCTAACTTCAGTCTATTTTCAGTGCAGCTGAAAAGGACATATTGAATTTTTAAAAGATAAAGAATTGGAGCTGAATAGGAAAAGAGAAAAAGTAGTAAAGAAAGAGGAGAAAGAAAAGAAAATAGTTAAAATTTTTATAGGAGATAGAGAGGCAGAAAAGGTAAGATAATAGAAACTATTAATAGATGCTACTTCAGTGAGAGAGAAGAAAAGCATAGAGAACCCTGCATATTCTGAGAATGCAGTCCACAAGGGATCAACAGAAGCTACTGTATAAGAAGGTGCAGCTTCATGGCACAGTGAATTGACTACCATCCTGGTGTCAGGAGGACCTGAGTTCAAATTTGGCCTCAGACACTTGACATTTACTAGTTGTGTGACCTTGGGCAAATTACTTAACCCCAACTTCCTTGCCTCCCCCTTCCAAAAAAAGAAGAAATTGTGTGTTGGCCACCCTGATTATTTACTCAATTACAGTAATTGTAAAAGTCATATCTATGATAACATGAAACTAGCAGAAATAAAGAATTTGATGTAGACTTTCTTTTAGTAGAGAGATAGGATTCATTTTTAGAATATGGACATGAATGATAAAGCTTCAAGTGATTCTGCTACTAGATTTATATCCTATATGGATCAAAGAAAGAAAAAAGGGACCCATATGTACAAAATATATTTATGGCAGCGTGTGTATGTTTGTGTGTGTGTGTGTGTGTGTGTGTGTTGGCAAATAATTGAAAACTAATGAAGTGTCTGTCAATTAGAGAACAGCTGAAAAAGTTGTGTTACGTGAATGTAATGGAATACTTTTGTGCTCTACAAAAAGTTAATTGGAATGGTTTCAGCAAAACCTAGCAACACTTTTATGAACTGATGTGAAGTAGAGTTGGCCAAAAGGTTACTGAAGAGGAAAAAGCTAATCTCTGGGGGGCACTGGAACAACTGAGTGGGGCAATAGAAGCCTCAGGTGCAATTGGGGGGCATTGAATTAAAATAAGGTGTAGTGGAAGCATTAGGAAAAAAGAAAAGAAAATTTTGAAAAAAAACATTTTTACATGTTTCATCTGTTGTATAACAGAATTAAAGTCATAGTGATTGTATGATTTTCAAAATAAAACACAGAAAATGCAAGTTATAACCTATTATTGGTCAAGTTCATCAACAGATCTTAATAACTAAGTCTTGGCAAGCAACCATTTGGTGCATTGTCAGGAAGTTCAACATTCATCACTAGGAAGATGTGTGTAATGACTTGTTTAAAATATGATACAATATTGTGTCATCATAATTTCAATGCAGGAAAACCCTGCAAATTTATGATAAATTATTACATTTAAAATACATCAGTTATGTGTGTATTAAAATGGCAGATTTTTAAAAAATTACCATTAAAGGGTTAAAGATAATGGATTTCCAGGAGGGCACTGAGTATTTTTTAAAGGATGCTGTAGACCAAATTTTATTGCAATTCTAGAGTATCTGATGTAAGTGCCAAAGATTCTTATCCCATCAGAATTGTAAATTTCTTTGTATCTCAGTTGGCATGTGGTAAGCGCTTAATAAATGCTTATTCATTGACTTATTTGTCTCAGCTTCCACTTTCAGAAACAGAGTCTTCAGAACATACTCATATATTCTTTCAAGATTCTAATCCTGAGGGGAGGTGAATTTCTCTAATGCCATTGGCCTCATTGGTAATGTCCACCCTCACCCAAAAATATCAGTTGAAAATAACTTTACTCATCCAGTGTGAAATAGATTTTAGAAGTGAGTATTTAAGGTAGCACAATAAGAATAGCTGGTACAAAATTCCTTCCACACACATACCACCTAGTCCATGATGGACTCTTACATAAATGCAAAAGATTCCAGGGAAAGGCAGGCTCAAATTATAAAGCATGTGTGGCAAACAGATAATTTACAAATCCTGGTTTATGGCAGTAATTTTTCCTCCCATTTTAAAAATGCTCAATAAGTTTCTCTTAAGAGTGGTAAAACTGTCCTTGGCTCCCAGTGAAGACACTGCTGCCAGACAATGTAAGAGTTTGATGCTAGAAAGATAATAGGAAGATGAGAAATCCAAAATTCCACATCTTTCAAAGCTTGAAATATTCTTCAAAGCTTGAAATATTCTTCATTGGACAAGGAAGGAAGGGCAAGGAGATTTGGCTAAGACTAAAACTAAGGTGTCTCTTCCACCTAACCTTTCACCACAAGAATTTCTTGCTGATGGCAGTGCTAGGGAGTCAAACTTGCTTTGTGAACTGGGGATTGGTTTATATTCTTATAAATTTGACTTAATTCTCTATATATTTTAGAAATAAGACTGTTATCAGAGACACTTGCTATACAGATCATTTGACAGCTTTCTGCTTTCCTTCTAGTCTAGGTTATATTGGTTTTGTTTGTACAAAAGCTTTTTATTTTAATGTAGTCAAAATTATCAATTTTATATTGATGCTCTTTCTGTATTGCTCTTCTTTGGTCATGAATTCTTCCTTTCCCTGTAGATTTGACAGGTAGACTATTCTTTGATCTCCTAATTTGCATAAGGTGCCACCCTTTATATCTAAACTATACACCCATTTTGACATTATCTTGCCATATGGTGTGAGATGCTCATCTATATCTAATTTGCATAGTATTATTTTCTAGTTCTCCCCACAGTTTTTATTGAATAGTGAATTCTTATTCCAAAGGATGGAGTCTTTGGGTTTATCAAATATTAGGTTACTATGGTCATTGACTACTGTGTCTTGTGTACCTAACCTACCATTCTCTTTCTTAGCCAGCAATAAGTAATTTTGATGATTACTGCTTTATAATATAGTTTGAGATCTGGTATTGCTAGGGTACGTTCATTTGTATTTTTTAAGTTGATTTCCTTAATCTGGAAATTTTGTTCTTCCAGGTGCATTTTGTTATTATTTTTTCTAACTCTATCAAATGATTATTTGTAGCTTGATTGACATGGCACAGAATAAGTAAATTAGTTTAGGCAGAAATGCTATTTTTATTATATTGGCTCAACCTACTGTAAAATTAATCATGAGCAGCTCTCCTGGGGAGAGCTATGAATAGCTATGGATCTAATTGCATAGTATATGATATCTCTATTCAGCAATAAACTAAATCAAAACAGTCAAGAAATTAAAGAACAACATTCACAACAATATAACATAAGAACTTATTACTAAGGTGGTCACGTAGTCTTAGATAAAACATGTCATTCAGTGAGTCACAAACTCCTCAATCATTATAGAGTACCCAAGTAAAGGATTTTTTCATCTTTACTCCACGCTGGCTTCCCATCATCCTTAAGTCAATCATCCTTAAGAAGTAATCATCCTTATGCCAATCATTCTTTTTTTT
>JAQQSW010010215.1:0-13047 GCA_028646575.1 Pseudocheirus occidentalis | reverse complement strand
CTGCTAGAAAGCTAGAGAGGTGTTGGAGGAGGGCATAAAAGGGAACAGATTGTGGGAGGGATCTTACAGTGGGATCAATGTTCTGGGCTGGGGGGTAGGGACAAAAAGGGGAGAAAATTTGTAACTCAAAACCTTGTGGAAATGAATGATGTAACCAAGAAAATAAATTAAAATTTAAAAAATAAAAAAAATAAAAAAATAAAAAAAGGAAAAAAATAAAAAGAAAAAGAAAAAAAGAAAAAAAATGAAAAGAAAAATAAAACTAAGAATCACCTACCCAGAAAAACTGAATATGATGTTCCAGGGGAAAATATGGTCATTCAGTGAGGTGGAGGACTTTCAAACATTCTTGCTGAAAAAAAAAAAACTAGATCTGAAAAGAAAATTTGACAATCAAATACAAGAAACATGAGAAGTAAACATGGAAAAGAAATCATAAGTAATTTATCAAAGTTTAGCTATTTACATGCCAACATAGAAAAATGACAAATGTAATTTATGAAATTTTTCTCAGTATGAGGATAAGTGAAGGGAATTATACATATGCATATGTGTATGTATATGTGTGAATGCATATATGTATATTAATAAATACACATATGTCTATATAGGAGGGTTTATATATGAGTATGAACTCATACATGAGTATGTGTATATATGAGTTCATAGACAGCACAGGATCAATTGAATAGGAAGGGATGTTACTCTAAAAGGTGAAATTCTGAGGTAGGAGAAGATTAGAATGAGAGGAGACAGGGAGAGACAGAATGGGGTTAATCATCTCATATAGAAGAGGCAAGAGATAACTCTTACAATGGAGGGGAAGAACAGGAGGGCAAAAGGGAATGGGTCAACCTTAAGCTCATTAATTTTGGCTCATGGAAGGAATGGCATAAACTCTAAAATGGGTATCTTGCCACACAGGTGAGAAGGAGGGATGGGGATGAGAGGTGGGATGATGGAGGGGAGAGCAGGGAGGGTTGCTGGAAGTACACACTTCTGTAAAGGGACAGTGACAGGGACAGGGTAGAGAATAGAACAAGGTGGGGTTGGGATAGGAAGGAGGGACATATAATCAGTCTCTCACAATATGCCTACTGTGGAAATGTTCTGCATAATTACAGATGTGCAGCCTGAATTTAATTGCTTGCCCTTCCAGTAAGAGTGGGAGATGAGGGAGGAAAGGAAAGAATCTAGACTTTAAAGTTCTATAATGAAATGTTAAATATATATATATATATATATATATATATGTATAGTTATATAATTATAATAATAATAATTATCATTAACTACATCCAACTGGGAATTAAGATATACAGTCACTGTGGTTGGGAGATCCATCCTGCCCTACCAGAAATTCAGAGAGGTAGTGAGGAGAACATAAGAGAGAGCAGATTGGGGGAGGGGTTATACAGTATGATGGCTGTTTTGAGGTGTTGGGTAGCGGAAAGACAGGGAGAAAATAACTCAAAATATCGTGGAAATTAATGATGTAAACAAGAAAATAAGTAAATGAACACCAAAAAAAGAAAAACATGTGGATCCCGCCATCAGTAAGTACACAACTTAATGGGAGGGGGCAACATAATCTGATTTACATAGACTAAAGCATTAATAGCAGAACATTTTGTGATTTCAGAGAAATAGAAACAAAATAGATGTTGATTGTGGAATATTTAAAATGTGACAAATGTGAAGTAGAATATCGTTGATCTTCAAGAAATGGAGAATATGATGAAGCATAGAAAGACTTATATGAACTAATACAAAATAAGGTAAGGAGAGCCAGAATGACAATAAGCATCCTGACTACCACAATGTAGATGAGAAAATATCATAGCTTGTTTTTTTTCTTGAATTTGAAATGAAAAAAAATGAGTGACCACACAGAAGAGATGTGAGAAGATATCTCTGTAAAAGTGAACCTCTTTTGCAAAGGGTTGTGTGTGTGGCTTAAGTCCATGTTGGGAGGGAGATAGGACTCATGGCCATGAGTATAGAAGAAGGGTCAGCAAAATACAGAACAAAGACTAAATTATGTAATAATAATTCTAAATGTTTCAGCCTTTAAAAATAGCAAGTCTTGATAGTCCTTGGGACATAATTTGCCAATTCCTGTTAAAGAACATTGTAAATAATGCGAGATTTTGTCAACTTATTGATAGTTTTTTTCTTATTGTATTTTCTCCTTTTAGTCTTTTATTGTTGATTAATTCTTTGTTATAAGAAAGTTCTCTAGGAAGGATCATGGGATTTGATATAGGGAAAAATCTATTTGTTTAAAAACCAAAGATAGCATTAAAATCTATTTTAATAAACAGAAGAGTTTGAATTTTATTCTAGAGTTACCTTGTCAGGTGGTGACAATATTAAACACATTCCTCATTGGAATGTGATGAAGATAGGTAGCTGGTACACTCATTCTGTTTCATAAGCATGCCTTGAGTCCAGGTCTTCTTTACTCAAAGATTATTCCTCTATTCATTATAATTTCTCTTCTTGTCATCATCTTCATCATCACCATCACCATTATTATTAGTAGCATCTTTCAGCATCATATTCATTATCAACATACTTTTGAACTTCATCCTCATCTCCATCAATATCATCATCATCTTTGGTGTGTTCACAATGATAAACAGCAACAACAACAAAAACCAAAGGGAAGAAAATACAACCTATTTCATTAAGGCTATTCTTTGAGTACCAAATATTGAATGATAGTAAAATATCTGTTTTCTTCCAATCTCAATTCTATCTTTATAGAGTAAGAAAGAAAACCTCATCCTTTGAATAGGTCATCTTTAAGTGGTTGAAGGATAACTGATTTACCCTTTCTTGGGAAAAAACAGTCCTATCTCCCCTCCAAATTACTCCCATCGTTTGTCTCGTTCTTGTTTTTTAATTATTCATATAAAAGAAAAGATAAACACTGGAATGACATTATGTCACCCAAGTACTTTGTGTTTTTCAGACAATATTTTCTGTAAACATATTTCCCACCTGTATCCACAGTCTTGGGAAGGCAGCATATAGTCAATAGACAGCTGGTTTCAAAGCCAGGAAGATCTGGGTTCCTGTTCCACCTTCGACACAAACTAGTTTTATGCTCATCTCCACAGCTTAGTAATACACACACACATGAATGTGCACACATATATACATGTATATTAACATGTTTGTGTGTATGCATACATATACATATATGTATACTGTGTATATGACATGGCCAATGAAGGAATTTGTTTTATTTTATATAATATATTTGTTACAATGGTTTTATTTTATTTTTGCTTTGCTTTGGTTCTAATGTAATGCATTTAGCAGAGAGATGAAACAGATTTTAGTAACTAAAAATCATTATTTTAAGAAAGGGGGAAAAGTGAATTCATGGAGATATGAATGTTGGACTACAAATAACCCTAACATTAGTAGTACACATCTGGTAAAGTGACTTTAAGAAAATAGGTACACTGATTTTATGAAATTCATCTCCTAGTGGCTTCATTGTCACTAATGATAGTTGTGTTAAAGTTTAATGTAGGCTTTACTTCTTCCCTCTCATCACCAGCACCTGGTATTTTCAAACATGGTCAAATACATTCCTAAAGGGACAGGAATGGAAAAGGCAGATATGGTAGGGCAAGAAGGGTGAAGGTTGTGGAGCACATAAGGTCATGTTTTATTGACATGAACACATTCGTTCCTAAGCCAATGAAGAGAGAAGGAATTAGAAGTAAGACTTTGAGATCACATCAGGCAAGGGATTGAATAAGAAAATCAGAGAACTGGTTCATCCAAGAGAACAGATGAAAGTTAAAGGTCAAGGAAAAGCATGGAGTTAAAACTGAGTAAACATCCAGGAGCTAGGAATTACAAAATTATTATTCAGAAATTTTAGGGCAATGACTCAAATTCAGGGAAGGAATCAGGATCTAGACATCATCTAGAAGCTGACAGTTAATTTGAAGTGTTATGACAAGATCATAAAACCAATCAGGAGAACCAAAGTAGACTCAGCAAGGTAGAAGAAACAAGAAGAAAAATCTTTCAATAAAATCTGTTTATTTTGGTGCTTCTTTTGGGTGATAGATTATGCATAGTGCTAGGAAAGATGCCACCAAATATAATAGCCATAAGTCATCCATCTATTAAAGTATTATTATATACCAAGCACTTTGCCAACTCTGGTGATACAAAGAAAAAAAAGTCATTGTTCTTAAGCTCACAATCCAGTGGGTACTACTACTGACTGGTGCTTCTGCTGCTACTGCTTCTACTGCTGCTGCTACTACTACTACTACTACCTCTCTTATCATTTCTATAGAATTTTAGGTTTGCAAAGTGCTTTTAACTACATTATTATTTTATTCATACAACTACTCTGTGGAAAAAAGTCATTATCATATTCATTTTATGCAGGAAACTGAGGAGAGAATTTAACCTGCTTGTTTAGGGTCATGTAACTGAAAAGTATCTGAGACAAAGTTTAAAATCATGTCTTAAAGAATAATGCCTTTGCCTAGAAGACTGGATGTTTTTGCAGCTTTGCAGCATGACTAGAAGGGAGGCCTCATATACTACCATCCATACCTCAGACAACAGTGACTAGTTAATACCCAAGTCATGTGCAGACCAATAAGTCACTATTTAGATGAGGACAGTGTAGGACATATATATGATTGATGGTGACAAATCACCATAACTTCTAGAGCTTTTCCTCTTCCAACAAATTAGAGAAACAAAATTTCTGAAAAGTTTTGAAGACCCCATGCTTATGTTTTCATAAACTCATTAATAAATACAATGTAACTTCATTCATTTGAGTTATGGTCTTCAACTAATTTGTGCAAGATTTCCCAGCCACAATTTCTGCCCTTTTGTTCTAGGCTAGCCTTCTTACTCCATTCCCACATGGTGGTCACACGGCTGCAATTTTTTAGGTTTCATAGCATTTCTCAACCAGGGTATTTGCATGCTAACTTCAAAGGCCAGTGCTTATATTAGTTGCATACTTATTCACAACTCCTATCATATCTCAAACCAAATAATTTAGCAAATATTTATTAGTTGCTTACCTTGCAGGGATAGGTACAAAGGCAAAAATGAATTAGTGCCTGTCTTGAATTGTTGGCAGCGTATCCCATCTCAGTAGTCCTTTGTAGATGTTACAGTCAGAAAAAAAATCTACAAAAATAAATTTTAAAATGGGGAAAAAAAGAAAGAAAATGATCTCCACCTCCTTGACAAACCTCAGGTACTGGGTTTTCCAAATAAATAATTTCTGATATGTTGCCATGTCCACTCTTGGTAGTACCTCTCCTTGCTTGTATTCATGTGACATAGTCTTCTAGAACTCATGGTATGAATAAGCTTCAGAGTAGTTCTTAGAGGTCATCTAGATTCATTCACTTGTTTTATAAATAAGCAAATTGAGACTCAGAATTTTAATGGCTTGCTGAAAGAGACATCAGAAAAAGTAAATAATACTGCTAATGTTCGAACCTATGCATTTTGTGCCCCTTCAGATAATGTGTACTGAGGATTCATTTCCAATCATAATCCATAAGAACTGGTCACCCACACCCCGTGCCCATGGTTCTATGCCAAGACTTTCTGCTTGGTTCTTTTGATGCTAGTGGAAATGATAAAAAACATAAAATGAAGCACTTTGTTCTGCATGGTTGAAGAAAAACTACAGACGACAAGAGTCATAAATATTACATTAATAAGCCAGTTATGTTACATACATTCTGCTGATAATTGAGCTGTAAATTATACAAATGTTGTTTTTATAGATTTCTTCCAAAGTCATTTGCTTTCTAGAAAATATAAATAAAATTAAAAAATTAGAGGTACAGAGGTCAAGATCCTGAGAACTCAAACGAAAGCTTATTTAACATAAATTTGTAATGTTTGCAATTATTTTTGTTTCTTCTATTCTGCTCTCTAGTTTTTAAAAATCTATTCAACTTTAGTTAGTTGCTATGAAACACAAAATACTAAGTTTTCTTTGAGCTCCAAGAAATTTAAACAGAAAGGCAAAGCCAGTCATAGTGAAATAGTGAAGGAGTCTTAAGACTTATTATCTGCCAAACTGCAAGCTTTGTGAAGGTCTTCTCTTACAACATTCTCTCTCTCTCTCTTTCTCTCTCTCTCTCTCTCTCACTCACTCACTCACTGAGCTCATGAGGTCCCATGGGTTCAATTATTACCTCTGTGTAGAACATAGAGATTTGGAGGGGATGAAGATGAGATTATCTCCTCCCCATCCCTAGGCAGGGAAACATTTCTATATTTTAAAATACTGTTTTCTTATTCCAATTGTGTGTGTGCGTGTGAGTGTGAGTGTGTGTGTGTGTGTGCTTGTGTTGAGTTATTTGTTTCCCTAATCTAGGG
Source organism: Pseudocheirus occidentalis (assembly GCA_028646575.1). NCBI lineage: Eukaryota > Metazoa > Chordata > Mammalia > Diprotodontia > Pseudocheiridae > Pseudocheirus > Pseudocheirus occidentalis. The sequence continues at coordinate 6,645 of JAQQSW010010215.1, read as the reverse complement.
ATGGGGAACCTGCCACCTTGAAGTCACATGACACCCTCTAAGTCCTCAAGTGTGGCCCTTTGCCTGAATCCAAACTTCACACAGCAAATCCTCTTATTAATCTATCTTTTTCTTCATAAGCCCTTACCTTAGATTGTCAGCCAGGACGTAAAATCTACCTGTTCTAAAAATTTCAATGTTTTGCCCAAGACTTTGGTTATGCTTTCTAGCTTCACTCTGGAAATATTCTTTGTGCCCATATGAATTGCCATAAGATGGTAGTAGTCATCCTTTTTGACAAGACTTTCATATTTGGTTCTCTGTTCATATCTTCAGAACTAAGTCCTAGAAGACTACAACACACTATTCTTGTTATCAGGTCAACAATTAGCTGTCTCAGTGCCTCTCAACACAGAGTCACCAACGAACACTGTTAATATTTTTCTTTTGAACCTTACTGGATGATGTCTCCCCTGCTGGCACATAGGAATCCTCCAAGGATATAAGCAGTTGCTTCTTCCTTAGAAGTTCTAATCACCTCCTCCTCAGAACGAACCTACCATCTGTCACATAGCTCCAGTGAAGCTGTAGATAGACCTTCTTCCCTTTCTTCTTTGTGACATGTTCAACTTTCTATTCTCCAGCAACTGCTCAGGATCCCCTTTCACCTTCAGACACTTTAAAAAAAATGTGTTTCTTACTTTTAGATTCAAGCAATTTTTTGTTTGTTTTAAAGTAGAAGCCCTTAACTTTTATTTTTAACCACACATCTCTTTGGCAGTCAGGTGAAGCTTCCAGACTCCTCAGAATACTTTTTTAGTAATTAAAAGAAAAAGTAAATTTTTGTAAGAGGTTAATGAAAGTTAAAATGATTTTTCCTGTCCAAATTCTCAGATGCTGTCCTGGAACCTATTCACAGACTACTTGGGGTGAGTAGACATTAAGAATTCCTATTTCAGAAGTACTCCATTTTCTCTTATACCTAAAAGAAGAATAAAATATTCCCAAGTCAATTTAAAATATTATTTTCTAGTATGTTTATTACACCATTATTTTGACGATAGAGTTGAGTCATTAGGGTATTACAAAAAATTATTCACTTTGTACTGGTCACCACCATTATCTCCCTGCTCTACATACATTCTATGCATAAGATATCCAGTCCTTCATGATTCTTTTTTGGAATCTCTCCAAATCTCCGGAAAACCTTTACTTGGTTTTTGCTTATGGTGTGAGGAATGGAAGGATGCTATCTTTAAGTATGGAGCTGTCAATCTCCTCACCTTGTAAAAAAGAACTCTAATACTGTCTCCCATAAAGAGCAGCAAAACAGACAATTTTTCTATTAATTTCCATGCCACAAATGGGAGAAGAAACATTTTTCTGTATAATTCACTTTCCTAGGAATTTCATAACTGTTTAATTTACCCCTTTGTCTCAAAGGCTACTTCTTCCTCCTTCCCTGTCAATATGCTGACGTTACCTCTCACTTTTATTCAAAGCTGTTATGTCTCTGGAGACCTGCTACCTGCTGCTTCTCAACTAACAATTGCCATCTGCCTCTTCCATGCTGAACTGTGAGGTCTTCTAGTTCTTCACTCAACTGAAGCTAAGGTGTTTGTTTTTTTTTTAAATTTTGTCTTCCATTGGAAGATTTGTAATTCTTTGAGGAAAAACTCAGCCCCGAACCTTCCCTTAGGCTTAAAAAAATAATGTAATTTAAAAAAATTCTTTAGTGAGTCAAGTCAATAGTTTTACCCAGTCAGCAACCCAAGTAATCTCTGAAATCCTGTCAGTCATTTTGACTACCACATTCTCCCTGAGTGGAAAATGCCTCTGGTCTACTTGATATTTATGTTGGGCTCAGTGAATTTCTTTCAACTCTCATCTCATCCCACTTTACCAGTGACAGAATGACACAAATTCTATTGCGGCTTTACCTAGGAACACAGGTTATTGAGGTAGAAATGGAGACCATTGCAGTCACACACAAATTGTTGTGCTCTATGTACCACCTTGCCTTACTTTCTTTCTCTTAATAGCCAGGACTTAATGGTTCCCTTCTCATCTTTAAGAGCATCTAGTCCTTAAATCCTCTTCTTCTTTGACTTGAGTTCTTCTTTTCCATTTCTTCTTTTTTGTCAGCATCTCTAGTCTTTCCCCTTGCTCTCAACTCCTTTGACTTTTCCTGCAGGCTGAGTCCCACTCTCCATTCAGCTTCAGTCTTTAACATCCTTTCCCAAAAGTTCCACTGAGTTCTTCTCCTCTCAATACAATCATTAGACGTCATTATCATTCCTCGACATTTCCAGTCTCTTTAATAAGTCCGTCTTCCCCCTTTCTACTTCATCTATAGTTTAAGTCCTTCTCCTAACACTCCCAAATACCCCTCCTTTCACCAAATTCAGATGAAGATACTTTTGCAATTTTTATTGTACTATTGTATCATTACATAGGAGGAGAGGGTTTTTCTTTTAGTTGTCATGATCTTTTAACCTTATATTCACTACTTAGAAACAACCATGTTTATTATGTTGTTTAGGAGATAAAATAAATTGTGCTCCTCACATATCAAGGTAAAGGGCAATGAAGACATTCAGCAACTACTAGGACAATAACATGGCAAGGCCCTATCAAAAAAAATCTTGTATCATGGTATGATTTTTGTCTCTCCATTCTAGTCACACTCCTCACCCACCCACCAACACCTTATGCACATTGTAGGCCTGGTAACAAGGAATCAGATTATTGCATCATAGACTAAGCTGGAAAGAACATTAGAGGTTACATTTTCCAACCCCAATTTGACAGATGAAGAAATTGAAGCTTAGGTTAAGTAACTTGCCCAGGATTGTATAGATAGTACATGTCTGAGGCATAATTCAAACTCAAATCTTCATTATCCCAAAACCAATAATCTATTTAGTATGCCAACTTTATTAGTATTATTAAAGTCTTATGGCCACTAGACTCTAATAAATGAAAGGGTATATTGTTTTACCTTCTACATCCCCCCACCAAAGCAAAAATAAGCGAACATGCACGTTCAACACACACATTAATATATGTGCATGTGTGAACACATATATGCGCACACATATATATTCACACGTGTATACACACATATATGTATATACATGTGGTATATGTACCACATGAATGTGTATATATGTATACATACACATATTTACATAAGGTTTATGGGGTCATATATTCCACAAACCTCATCTCTCTTTTCACCCAGTACACACTATAGTTCATACTACTTCATCACAGAAAAGTTATTTATAATTTCCTTGTATATCAAACTACATAGTAGGCCACAGGTTTGGAGATTCTGAGTAGAAATTAGTCATATGAACATTATCATTTATATATTACATTGCTATTCTAAGTGAAAAGTGGGTCAAGGAGGTGAGATTCTCTCTAGAGCTCTTCAAAATCACCCCACCCTAAACTGGGGACTTGCTAAAATGTCTCTATTATGAAAAATGAGAAAATAATTAGAAGTATTCTATCTTGTATTTCTCCCTTCATACAAAATTTTAATTAGAAATATTCATTTTCTTCATTTCTGACTAATCACTCTAGACCTAGAAATAGTTCCCTGCAGGCCACCTATTGACTTAGAAAATTATAAATTAATATTTTTTTTGTATTTGATCATATTTGTATTTACTTTTGTTAAACATTTCTCAAGTTTGACACCAGAATTCTAAGCCAGTGGTTCTCAACCTTTCTAATGGCCAGACCCTTTAATACTCATATGTGGGCATATCTGCATGTGGGTAGATCTGCCTAGAGACAGAGTAACGGTGTCTCAGTTCCTAAGACCGTTGGAAATATGTGTTTTCAGATGGTCTTAGATGACCCTTGTGAAAGAGTCATTTGGCCCCCAAAAGGGTCATAACCCACAGCTTGAGAACCACTAAAGAAGGGGTGGAAAAGCTTCCACCCCTTCTTCAGTGGCTTTCTCACCATAAAGGTACCACTACCCCAATGTCCCCTATGCTGATTAGGGATTACGCAACTCAGAAGTCTAGTGATGCTTCCTTCAATTTTCTGTCAATTCCTCTCTCTCTCAGACTTTGGAGGGGGCAGCTTATGAAGGGTTTAGAACTGCAAAATGAAAATTTTATATTTGATCCTAGAGATGATAAGGAACCAATGGAATTTATCAAGTAGTAGAACCACATGACTGGACCTGCACTTTAGGAAAATAACTTTTGCAGATGAGGACAGAATGCAATTTAGTTAAAAGAGATTTGTGGCAGACAGACCAACAAGAGAATATTGCAATAGTCAAGCTGTTAGGAGATGAGTGTCTGTACCAAGATGGTGGTTGCATGAAAGAAGAAAAGGTAATATATTCAAGAAATGATGTAAAAGTAAGATCAACAGTCATTTAGAACAGATTGGAAAGGGAGGGCAAGGGTACAGAGTCAAGGATGATGCATAGACTGTGAACCTGGGGCACTGGGATGATGATGGTCTTTACAGAGTAAAAGAGAAGTTTAGAAAAGAGAAGGGTTTTAGGGGAAAGATAATGAGTTCAGTTTTGGACAAGATGAATATGAGATATCTATAGAACATCCAGCTTGATATATCTAATAGGCATTAGACTGAAGGCCATCAAAAAAGTTAGGACTGGATAACTCAATTTAAAACCATCAGCATACAAATGGTTATTTGAATCCATGATGCCTGATGAGATCACCAAGTATTATAAAGGAAGAAGAGGGCCCAGAACTACTAGAGACAATATTAGTTAATCAACCTTTAACGATGTCCCTTCTCTATCTGTTTTCTGCTTTATGATGAATTCTTCAAGGCCTTTAATTAGTATAGAACTAGGGCACAAATTCTTGGAATACTTTCGTATCTGTGTGAAATGAATGCATATGTTTGTATGTAGTAATGAGCATTAGTTACTAATATCTGAAACTTACAAAAGGAATATTACGGAGCATTACAGTAACTCTTGTAAAAAGCATATTGAGAAGTTGAGAAGAGTAATATTTTGAGAAAAAGTCAAAAATGGCTTATCACATATTCCCTATCAAGAGTGGAGCAGAAAAACACAAAGCAGTTGAAGAATTGGAAATTGAAAGTGAAAATGAATAAGAAAAATAATGATCATCATCATCATAGTAAAAGCATGAACTCATCAAAACTAGATAGCTTTCAGTTTGGGGCCATGAATTAAGATGGTATAAATAAATGAAAGATCATTTCTCCAAAACTATTCTTATTTTTATTTATATATTATTTAATTTAATTTATTATTTAATTTATTTTTATTTTTAAAATATTTCCATTGAAGAAATATTCTCCACCTCTCCATCTCTCTGTCTCTCTGTCTCTCTCTGTCTCTGTCTGTCTGTGTCTCCCTCCCTCTGTCTCTTCCTCTTCCTCTCCCTTTCTCCTCCCTTTCCTAGAAGGAAAGTACTTGGAATTTAAGACACTAATTCCAGCCAATATTTTCCTCTCCATTCATGACTGTTTTGACTATTTGTTTTAAATAAAGATAACAAAAATTATTAAGCACCTAATACAAAGAAAGGTATAAATGTGGGAAACAGAAAACTAACAAAAAAAGATAATGAAGAAGAACTATATACAGACAAGATACATCCAAGGTAAATTGGAGCTAATTTCAGAAGGAAGACATTAGTATTGAAGGGGACCAGAAATGTTTTCTTGCTGAAGATGAAAGTAAAATTTTTTAGAAGTCATGGAAGCAAGAAAGGGAATGAGGGGAGGGAGAGTTCTTTTCAGGGATGGTAGACAGCCAATACAAAACACAGAATCAGGAGATTCAATATTGTAGGTGAGATTCCCCAAGAAAGCCAGAATTGCAGAATTGTAGAGCATATGAACAGGACTAAGGCATGGAGTGGAGCCTGGAAGCCAAGTTATGAAGGGCTTTGAAAGGCAATCAGAAGATTTTATATTCATTCTGGAGAGAAAAAGAAGCCACTGAGATTTACTGAATAAATATGTGACACATTTGTACACGTGCTTTAGGAGGTTCAATGATAGCTCAGTGAAGCATGACCCAGAGAGACTCTAGGCAAGAGACCATCAGAAGGCTATTGGAATACTCCAGCTGTGACATGATGATAGACTGCACCAGGGTGAGTAGAGGGAATATAATAGATTTGAGAGATATAGAGATGGCAACATTGGATATGTCAGTTGAAGGAAAGTGAGTTGACTATGACACTGAAGCTGTGAACACACATAACTGAAACTATCAAAAGAAATAGGGACACTTCTACTTCTAGCGAACACCAAATGGCGGACGACGCCGGTGCTGCAGGAGGTGCGGGAGGCCTCGGGGGCCCCGGAGTTGGAGGCCGGGGAGGCTTCCGCGGGGGCTTCGGCAGTGGGGGTCGAGGTCGAGGCCGGGGCTGTGGTCGAGGCCGTGGTCGTGGCCGTGGGGCCCGGGGAGGAAAGGCCGAAGACAAGGAGTGGGTTCCTGTCACTAAGCTGGGCCGGCTAGTCAAGGACATGAAGATCAAGTCTTTGGAAGAGATCTATCTTTTTTAGCTTCCTATTAAGGAGTCTGAGATCATAGATTTCTTCCTGGGATCTTCGTTGAAAGATGAGGTCCTGAAGATCATGCCTGTTCAGAAACAAACTAGAGCTGGACAACGTACCAGG